>CM021102.1:513170851-513286637 GCA_007115665.2 Sequoiadendron giganteum
TTAAGATTGTAGAGGGCTTGAGGGATTAGGGTTTAAGGGTTAAGGGTTGAGGTTTGAGGGATTAAGAGGGTATATGGGTTGAGTGATTAGGGTTTAAGGGTTGAGGGTTGAAGGTTGAGGTATTAAGAGGCTATAGGGGTTGAGGGATTAGGGTTTAAGGGTTGAGGGATTAATATTGTAGAGGGGTTGAGGGATTAGGGTTTAAGGGTTGAGGGATTAAGATGGTATGGGGGTTGATGGATGGGGGTCTCTCTTGGGTCTCACTCCCTCCCATGCTACCTACACTAATTAGTATCAATCCAATGCCCTCTCTCACAATCCCTCTCTATCAGGCCTCACTTACCTCCCACCCTACTTTATTAGGTCTCTCCTTCCCACCCCCTCTCTCCTACTTTGACTCCCTCTCTATCAGGCCTCACTTACCTCCCACCCTAATTTCTTAGGTCTCTCCTTCCCACCCCCTCTCTCCCACTTTGACTCCCTCTCCTTCTCTCAGGTTTCTCCCTCCCACCCTCTCTCCCTCTCTCTCTCTTAGGTTTCTCCCTCCCACACCCTCTCCCTCCCCCTCTCTCTCTCTCCCACTCCCTCCCTCTCTCTCTCATTCCCTCTATCTCTCTCCCACTCCCTCTCTAAGGTATTCCCCCCCCACCATATAACTGAATAAATTCTTTCCCTCTCAAGTTTGTTTCTCTTGGGTCTCACTCCCTCCAATTCTACCTACACTAATCAGTGTCACTCCAATGCCCTCTCTCATAATCCCTCTTTTTCAAGCCTCACTTACCTCCCACCCTAATTTCTTAGGTATCTCCTTTCCACCCCCTCTCTCCTACTTTCACTCCCTCTCTGTCAGGCCTCACTTACCTCCCACCCTACTTTCTTAGGTATCTCCTTTCCACCCCCTCTCTCCCACTTTGACTCCCTCTCCTTCTCTCAAGTGTCTCCCTCCCTCCCTCTCTCTCTCTTAGGTTTCTCCCTCCCACGTCCTCTCCCTCTCCCTCTCTCTCTCTCAATTCTCTCCCTCCTAACCTCTTTCTCTCTCCCACTCTCCCCCTCTCTCTCTCTCTCCCTCTATCTCTCTCCCACTTTGTCTCTCTCCCTCTCTCTTAGGTCTCTCCTTTTCAAAACAACATATTTGGCGAGTGCCAAATGTGTTTTACCTTGAAACGGTAAAAGAAGGTTTGACCCCGTGATTCAGGCCCACATTCTCGTGAAGTTGTCTGGTTCAGCGCTTTATCAGAGTCAGGAACGCCTTTTTTTATGCAGTTGACTTCATATTGTACAAATCTATGCTTGATCCATCACCTTTTTACCAACAATCTGCATGGTAGACAAAGTAGAAGAAGACATTTTGAATTTTCTACATCATTTTACATTATCTGAGGTAATATATTCATTTTGATAAATTCAAATGTTTATATTTAGTATATTTGTTTGTTTTTTACAATATAAACTAAATTTCCTTAATGATTTTATTAATCATAACAACTGGACATAGAATTCAACATTGACTTAGATGGGATTTGAATAAAAAAATTAATTTTTTATGAGTTTGAAGAACAAAAAAATTAAAAACATGACATTTACTTAACATAGATTTACTTATGAATTCTATTTGCATTGCTTATAGTAGTCCATTTCCAGCATGGCTAGTGGAATTCACTGTATTTCATTCTTTTTCAATTAATTTGGAAAACCTAATAGCTTTCATCAATGTTAATGCAAGTGTCCATTAATTTTTTTGTTCCATAAAAAATTCACCTTCATTGAACATGTGCTTAGATAAAATCAAGTGAGTTGACATAGTTGTTAATGCAAGTTTCCATTCATTCATACCATTTACCTTTCTAATAAATAAAAAAATGGGAAATTTTGTGCAATTGAGAATGCTTATTGTCTTTCTAAGTTACCTCATTGCCAAAGAAATAGTGAATAATTATAAGATATAGCATCACAAACCCTTCCTTGAATTCATATTCTTCATGACTTCGTTGACAATCAAAATTTTGGTTTTGAGAAAAATAAACACAAGAGTCTCTAGTTTTCATTTAGGTGGCAACAACTTATACCCTAGGTCAATGATGCAGAGCAGGGAGACAAAACCTTCAACAATCATTTAATTAGATCAGTTTCAAAAAATCTTCAATCTCAAAAAACTCAATTCAATGCTGAACTGACCAATTCACATCTAAAACAAAACAAAGATCATCCATAAATAACAAGCTATGCTTTTCAAGATGACTACCATTTTAAACCTCTGGAAGATTTTAACAAAACCCACCATATGTAAGTCTATTGCTCGAAATATTGTATTCATACAATAGTCACTCCTAATAGAATAAAATAAACTCAATATTACTAGAAACTCTAATTCATGAATTGTTCATCATAACCTTTATAAAGTTCAAGTTCAATAATGCTAGTCAAAAGGTCCACAATTTCAAAATCAACGTTACAGGCCTCTGGTGCAGGAGCACCTTGTAAGCTCAATTTTGTCAAAAATGTCATCTTTTAGTGAGCATGGTCAAATGCTAGGATTTTAGTTAATGTTGAGTATATTGTGTTTAGTAAGGTCAATTAGACCATTTTATAATGTATTTGGAGCTAAGGGAGTTTAGTTGTGTCATAGCTTGCAATTTGGCTAAATGTGGTCAGAAAAGTTGCTAAAAGATGCAAAAGTTGCAAAGTTCGAGGGAGTTGGAATGAAATCAAAATATGTTTAACAACCTTCAATTCCTCAAAGGAGAGGCTGTTGGTTGATTTGTACCCCATTTTTTTATCAAGAAGAATGTTATTTTCTAGAAATTTACTGGTTTCTCTCACTTTTCTTGTTGTTGTACGGCCTCTAAGGACTCTAAGATGATATGAAACCGGTTGGATGTTGTAGATTAATGAATTAGATTTCATTTTCATCTATTTATAGGTTCTAACTCTTTGTATAGCGAAAGTTATATTGTTTTTACTACTGCTACCTACTTTCACAGTGTTCTTGGATTGAGGGGTTTCATTATGTAATTCGACCCATTACACTTTTTCTGTCTATTGTAACTTGTGGAATGGGTCCTCTAACTTTTAAAATACATGGATAACCTATTTAGAATGTTTTGGGGCCAAGGTTGGGTGTTTGGGATGATGTTCTAGGACTATAGCAGGGTCTTTTCATGGTGAAAATTAGGGCTTCAAGTGGTGTTTTCACAAAATGTGGGAAAGACTATCCATGTAATGTATTATTCACCATGTGCAGGGTCTAGTAAGTGTGTTTGGTGCTTTGTATGGGTCTAGCAGGTCCGGGAGATAGGAGTTTGATTAAAACCCCAAGTATTTTTCTTGAAATTGAGGGTTTGGTGTATTAGGGGTCTAGAGGTCTTGGACTTGGAAACAAATCAGGAAATTGGAGGTTTTGACACATAAAATACTTGTGTTTGAGGATTTTGAGCGAATATGTAGTGTTTAAAAGGTACTCTCTTTGTAAATTAGGCCAATTGAATAGCCTTTTCCAAGGTGGGTCTATTGGAAGTCAATGTTGGTCCAAAGGAATTGATGCTAGGGTTTACCTATGTTTTATAACTTGCAAATGAGTATCTTAATCATCCCTGATTTTGTCAAGTGTTTTGGAAAATCTTGGTGAAAAGGCTCTTGAACCGAGTTACCTATGCTACAAGGGAAAGCTTGGTAGAAGTTAGGATTTTCGGTTGAACATTTGGTTTTGCTTTGGAATATGATTGATTCTCATTGATTTGTTGTATTGAATGGTTTCCACCCCTCTCTACATAAAAAATGGTGTTTCTTAGTAAGTTAAGTGATCAATTTGTGTGTAAGTCTATTAAGATCCTTCCTCTAAATCTTTGAAGAAGTTCATTTTGGATCCCTACATGTACTGCATCAGCCTCTAGGTACTTTGCCAACTCTTCAAACACACTCAAAATACCTACTCTAATATCTAACCCTACAGACATCTAACTCCATCATGTATGAAAAATATTGTGTAGCATAGACATGTTTGATCATTCCAAACAACTCACTGCCTTCTTTCATAAAATGCTTTGGTGTGTTTCATATTTAATGCAATGTAATAAGTGATATCAATATTTTTGTAAAATCCATTACTTACTTTTGTTCTATGTGTGTTTGTGAACATGTAGCATTGAAGGTCATGCTAAGGAAATGACCAAAGCCTCTAACACTAGAAGAACGTGCAGCTAAAAATGCAAGGAGAAGGGAATAAAAAAATGTAGCTTGTGAAGCAAAAGAATTGCAGCCCATACAACCACAAATTCCTATGCAATCTAAGAGATATGTCAAATTGGAAAAAAAAAGGGCACGAATGAGGAAAGTTCATGGAAGGGCAGGAATGGATACAGAAGTTGGGGGCACATCATCAACCATAGGTGAAGCTCAATGCACATCTCCAGTTGAAGACACATTGACAACAACATGTGGTTTTCCAGGTACATCGGAAATCACATCTCCAATTGAAGACATGCCATCAAAAACATTGCATTTTGAAAGTACATCAACAAACACATCTCTATTTGAAAGCACTCCACAAACGACATCTCAACTTGGAGGTACAACATCGTTTACATGTCAATCTCAAGGTATGTCATCAATTGCACCTGAAATTGAAGGTACACGATCTATCCCTGATGTTGTTGACCTTCCCAATATTGACACAAATTTACATTTGAGAACTCCTCCTAGAGTTTTGCATAGAAAACCTACATTTTTTATTGATATTGATTCCAATTTTTTGAAATGGATGCCTAATAATATTCCAAAATGTACATGTCAAAGATATGCACAAAGGATATGGAGTTTGATTTTTGCGAAGCTAAGTGAGGGTGGAAGATGCCAACTATTTGTTGAAATGATGAGGCAACTCAAATTTAGGCCCACCATGAAGGCTCTTGGGCTAAGAGTTTTGAATGACTCAAGTGAAAATTCCATTGTAAATAACTTGATGAGTGCATACGAGAGCGTGGATTCCACCTCATGCACGAACGATAGTTGTGCCACACAGTGTGTGATGACAACAACACTGTTAAGTAGTCAAACAAGGAACAAGGTGAACCTTACAAAGGCAAGTAAGTCTTTGAAAATAAGTAGATCATCTATAATGAGAGCCAAAGGAAGGCATGAAAGAGTGGAGGATCCAAATAGCAATGAGTTATGGGCATTTTCGGGTAGAGTGCGTCAGAAAGACACGAGAATTGCTCAAGGCTTGAGATCTTTAATTGTGAATTATTGGAAGGATAACACAAAGACCTCTCCTAATCAAAGAGATGTTGAAAGAAGGAGAATTGGTAGTAAAAACCATGAGCCACATCCAATGCATTATTTGGATACCACTCAAACCTAATTTTTTGCTAATTTTGTACAGATGTTTCCTGAAATTAAAATATGTCAAAGGTATTTTGAAATGCTAAAGCCTTTTTATGTCAAAATAAATCACACACATGCTACTTGTTGTCGTAGGGTTCATATTGATTTTTCCAACCATTATGATGTTTATTGACGTATATGTGTAGATATGCATACTGACAGTGTTTTGCAAGAATGTAACATAATGCCTCCACCTAAATCGTCAAGGAAATTTTGTCTTCCATTTTATGTGAAAGAGAGGATGGTCAATTTTTTTACAAAAAATCACGTTTGGATGGCACATGTGATCATTGTGGTGGCATGCAAAATTTTCCAATTTTCCAACACATGGCTAGTACACACACAATTGGAGTCAAAATTGTGGAATTTGGCAAATATAAGACAGTGGCATACAATCTAAAAGATGGGAAAGAAGCAAAGAAGTGTGAATTAGTCAGTGATAAGATTTCAGTGTATCAGTTTATGGGCATTTTTTGTGATCAGGTAGTCTATGATTATGCAACGCATACACACAAAGCACAATGGTTGGACTTACAATTCAAGTTATGCAAGGACACATTTCCACTTCGTCATATCATTTCAGTTGTTGACTTCGTTGAGAACTACACACTAAAACCACAGAACGAGGTGCAATCATAGTACTACAACTCCATGCAGGTTGCTATATTTGTGCATATAGCATTCATTCATGCAAATGATAGTATAGAGGAAAATAGGAAAGTATTGAGGGAGAATCACTTTTACATCAGTGATGATCGCACACATTCTACAAATTTTTCTCAAGGTTGCTTTCATATGTTCTATGCTGATCTGGCTAGCAGGGGGATATCATTTAGTCATCATATCATATGGTCATATAATTGTACATCACAATTCAAGAACACCAGAATTTTTTACTGGTTGAGCAGGATGCATACGATTAGTGGTGTTCAACATATGTGGGACTTCTCAGAGGTCGGGCATGGAAAGGGGGAGCATGACAGAGCAGGTGCATGTATCAAAAGAGCCCTAGCACGAGAAGAGTTAAAGTACACAAATAGTGTAAATTTGACAGATGCAAGATCAATTGTCCAGTGGTGCAATGGTGCAATGGGTCCAGGTAGCGAAGGTAATTCTTTAGTTCGTGTATTTTTTCATTTAGTAGATGATACTAACATTGCAAAATATGAGGATTGTTGTACACTAATAGGATCATGCGAGCTACACTCTTTTAGAAGCTCCAATGCAAGTACATGGACTATCCATACAAGGAAGATGGCATGCTTTTGTTGTGCATGTACACTTCAATCATGGAATGATTGCGAGTCAACAGAGTGGGTTGACAAATGGTCTGTAAGAATTCTAACCCCACTTGACACTTATCAGCTCCTGACGGCTCTACAAATCACAGAGATGCAATCATCCATTGACTTTGATCGTGTATCGGACCTACTAGAACCAAGTAATATATCTTACTTACAAGTTTTATTATGTTGCTCAATAAATAAATCTAACAAGATGAACATATCAATGCAGGGCACGTTTATGCGGTGATTGCAAATGAAGACAATGAAGAGGGTATGGATTATTACCTGTGTCATTGTATCGAGGCCAAAAATAAATTGGAGTCCCCAGTTATAGACGGAGAAAACATAGAATATCCTACAAGTTCAATGGTTGTTACTGGAACATGGCTTCGAAGGTATCCAGTTAAGAATGTTGTAGTTTGGTTGTTTGAGGACTTAGACACGCATCAAAAAGTTCTTCACTATTCGAACCTTGTCATCACCACCAATGTTCGTTTGATCAAATATAAGGGCAGACCTATGAACAAGAACTTGTGGAAAGTGTGTGAGTCTGACCACAAGGCATACTCGACACAAAAAAGAGTAGAGCAGACCCAGATGGTTCACTGGATTGATTTGTAAGTATGCACATTGAATTTGTAAAGTCATGTTATTGATCACTCTTTTGGACCAACACCTTGCAATAAGGTTTTTTCACCATTACTGTTTGATGTCATATGCATTTACGATTTTCATTGATCCTTTTTTGATTGTGACTGTAGGTAATACTGAAGTTTTTCAAAGTATATAAGAAAAGAACATCGGTTGGTGGTGCAAGTGTTCAGTGGTATGAGAAATAATGGTTGCTGGTGCATTTTCTGGTTGTCAATCTTCTCTTTCTTTTCCATCTCCTAGATTTATCAGATTCTTATATGCTACATGTTTTATGTTAAGCCTCTCAATGATATATTTAAAATTTATATGTAGGTTCATCGAGAGATGATAAAGTAGCAAAGGGGTACATCACCATTGTAGGACCTTCAATCGACCTCCTTATCTAGCATGCATGAAGGTGATAGTAGGTCTTGTCAACTGTATGACTGACATTATTAGTTATTTCTCTTTTAATGATTTTTATGTGAGTCTATGTCTAAGATTGAGAGGCTTTTGCAGGTTTTTTGGAATGAAAATAGCTGGGCCAGCTGAGGTGGAATGGAAAAACAAAACTAGGAAGAAGCTCCTTTTGTTTCTTCTCAAGTACAATATATTTCATGATCTGTGCTAGAAATGGGAGGATTATTTCCCTGCATGTATTGCTACAAGTATTGACAAATGGGAAGATTTTCAAGATGTTCTTCCATCCCTATTGTAATATTTGTCATTGACTTAGTGTATTTTTTGATATACTAAAATTATGAGAAATTAATACATGCAAATCTGTATATTCCTTAATATACACCTCAATTAAATGTGTATATTAAATTTCAAATTAGTTGTAATGCTTCATGGTTTACATTTAAAGTTGTCTTCAAGGAAAAACATGTGGATTTATTAGTAAGAATGAAATAATGTTTAATATAATTGTAGAAAGGCATATTAGTAAGGTCTTTTGAACATTATGCAACGAGGAAGTTGCAAAATATGTTAAAATATGATACAATGTAATAAATGGTCAGTCCATGTCAAGATGGGTGAAAGCAAACTTTTTATTGTTTTTGAGTCTAAGGTCTTAGGAGGATTTGAATAAGTGATGCAGACCTAGGGTAGAGATCAAATTAAAATGACAAATACAAGATGATCAACCCAAAATCCAAATAAAATTCTAAAGAACTTCACAAATCCACTTGTCAAGTACACTCTTTCTACAAGTAATGTTAAACAGCTTCAAGAGACTTTTCACCCAACTTTCCCAAAATATTTTTCAATTAAATGATGGATTTAGACACCCATTAAGGACTTACACAACATACTTCAAGATCAAATATAAATCCTTTGGACCATTTTAGACTTCCAATACACTCACCATGGGAAAATCAAGGAAAAGAGGTCAATTTAACAAAGTAAGTACCCTTTAAACTTATCCAATCACCTTGGAACCTTGGGGAAGAAAATTAAATGGCCCAAAACCACAGAATCCAGCACTAGTTTGCACCTGTAGAGTCAGAAACACTCCCAACTCAAAAAAACCTCATTTTCTAATGCAAAAACAAGGGTTTTGTCAAAATCTTCATTCCCTGGCTTCAATAAACAAATAAATGGTCCAAAAACCTTTCATAGGGTCTTCCTTGACATTTTAAATGCTTACAAGCTCAGCTTCATCAACATTTCATTGAAAAGCACTTCAAAACCATCACTTTTCAAGGGAAAATTTGCATTCCAGCCCTATGGCATCACACAATCACCACAAGAACGCTTTATTCTGATATAAAATGCATTGAAAAATCTAGAATAATATATTTTTCACCAATCCATTGAGTTACAGGAGAAAATAATGGGTGGATTGGTCAAAAACTCATTATTTTGCTTTCAAACCCTTCACAAAGGAAAAAACAGGGTATACACTGTATTTTTTGAATTTCTCTTACAAAACAAAAGATTAGAACTCCAAAAAAAGTGTAGATAAAATAAAAATCATAAAAATTCAACCTCTAAAGATCTCAAAGCATGATTGGGTCTGTACAGTCTGTATAATAGCAAACAATTTTGAAAAATAGTGAAAAAACTCAAAAAATGCACCAAAAAAATGTGGTATTCTTATTCTATGAATTTATTACACCTTCAAAAACCTTGATTCAAGCTTGAGAAGGCCTCTTATAAAATTTACAAGCCATAAACACCTTAAAACCAACCAACTTGCACCTAATTACCCTTTAAATGACTCTATTTTTGCAAATCAACACAAATTTGACAACATTTGCAACATTTTGCATTTTTGCAATTATTGAACTTTTAAGACTCTAAATACCTTTGGAGACCTAAAATATGGTAATTTAGACCTTATTTAACCCTTATTAAGACTTCTAGACTCAAAAACAACAAAATCCATTCATTTACCCAATTTGACATCTTTGACAATTTTAACAATTTTTTCAAGTTTTCACACATTTTCCAATGTCTTCATGGAATAAAGATGAAATCACCTTCAAATGAAATTTTAAACCAAAAATTTCCAAGGCACCAAACACAAGTTAGAAAATTTATCTACTATTTTTTAAGGGAATTCAATACATATAAGACATGTTCGGCCTGTACACAGGTAGGGAACTCAGAAAAATCAGTAAAACTATGAGAAAACAAAGTAATTTCCAAGATTTATTCTTTTCTCTCCAACCCAACAACCACAACTCGAGCCTCTCCAGGATTTACATAGAATTTACCATCCTCCTATAACTGATCAATACCCCTAACCACCAAGAAACCAACTTTTCAAAACACATAACCATTGCAATTACAAATTTGTTGCATTATGCAACACACAAATTTGCAACTATATCACTTTTCCTACTAACTAAACTAATGAATCCATTATTTCATTGAGATACAATATTTCATGTTGCCTTTTAGGCTTTCAAATTCACTTTTTGACACATTTTTAATGCAAGGGTGCATTCTGACCATCAAACATGGAGATTTGTGACTAGATGCTTAGGTGCTCCTGCACCACCTACCTTGTCAATCCTACTGAATTGGCAAGCTAGTGATCTCACTGGCTTGCCAAATCCGTAGGGTTGAAAAGGTAGGGGCAGCGTATGCCTCATAGAAATCGATGTGACCTAGGTCATCTCTAACATACCTTAGGGTATGACATTCAACAAAACAACTACTATGGTTCAACCGACTCGATCCCTTAAGGGTGCAAAGTGCAAAAGGGAAACAATATTTGACAGGGTATTACTCGTAAATCATGGTGATTACAAAATATATGTATAAAACTACAAGATCACATTGGACCCCTCTACAATAACCTCTCTCGGTTATTGCTATCTCGGAGGCATTTTCCTGTGGTGGGAAATTTTCACTCGGGAAAAAAGTTGTCAAATGCAAGTAGTTGAAAGTTGCAAAGTGGTGCAACTTTCGTTCTTCAGCTCATGTGACCAAACAAACTATTCCAACACATCTAGGTGGGTACATTTATGCTAGGTATGGTCTTCTTTAGCACCCAAACACGCGGAATCACTCCGAGCTACTTTCAACCGGATCAATCCCTTAAAGGTCCAAAGTGCAAAATGGTTGTGAACTTCAGCATGCTATTAATCAAACACCATGATGCTTAGAAACTTCTCATCTAATCCTACAAGATCATGTTGGACCCATCTACAGTAACCTCTTTCGATTTTTGCTATCTTGGGGGCATTTTCCTGTGGTGGCGAATTTTCACTCGGGGAAAAAGTTGTCAAATGCATGTAGTTGAAAGTTGCAAAGTGGTGCAACTTTCGTTCTACAACTCATGTGACCAAACGAATTGTTCCAACGCATCTGGGTGGGTATGTTTACACTAGGCATGATCCTCTTTCATACCCAAACACGTGGAATCACTCTGAGCTACGTTCAACCAGATCGATCCCTTAAGGGTCCAAAGTACAAAATGGCTGCGAACTTCAGCATGCTATTACTCAGACACCATGATGCTTAGAAAATTCTCATCTGATCCTATGGGATCACGTTGGGCCCCTCTACAATAACCTTGCTCGGTTTTTGCTATCTCGGATGCATTTTCCTGTGGTGGCAAATTTTCACTCAGGGAAAAAGTTGTCAAATGCAAGTAGTTGAAAGTTCCAAAGTGGTGCAACTTTCATTTTGCAGCTCATGTGACCAAACAGATTGTTCCAACGCGTCCGAATAGGTATGTTTACGCTAGGCATGGTCCTCTTTCGCACCCAAACACACGGAATCGCTCTGAGCTACATTCAACCAAATCGATTCCTTAAGGGTCCAAAGTGAAAAATGGTCGAAAACCTCAGCATGCTATTACTCGGACACCGTGATGCTTAGAAACTTCTCGTCTGATCGGCAAAAATTAAAAAAATCAACAAAAAATGCTTTTAAAACCTGCAAAAGAACGCGAATAAAATTGTGTTGATTTTCATGTGAAAAAAAAAAATGAGACCATAGCTTGTTGCTTACTATTATGCTTTGATAGACTTTTTTCCAAGCATCCATAGCTTGTTCGAAAGCACCTGTTTTAGGCTTTTAGCTATAGTAGCAAGGCAGTGAACTGTTTGATAAAATGCTTTGGTAGACATGTATGAAAAATGTCATAGCATAGACAAAGCAGTGAACTATTTGGAAAAATGCCTCAAAGAAATGTGGTCTCATGGTGATGGAA
The DNA here is from genome assembly GCA_007115665.2 of Sequoiadendron giganteum. Taxonomy (NCBI): domain Eukaryota; kingdom Viridiplantae; phylum Streptophyta; class Pinopsida; order Cupressales; family Cupressaceae; genus Sequoiadendron; species Sequoiadendron giganteum. The sequence goes on from CM021102.1 coordinate 513,182,822, forward strand.
TGCCATGACAATCCATAGCCATACGCATTCATCATGGCATTCCATCAACATGAGACCACATTTCTTCGAGGCATTTTTTGAAGCAGTTCACTACCTTGTCTATGCTATTGCTTACTATTATGCTTCAATAGATTTTTTCCAAGCATCCATAGCTTGTTTGAAAGCACTTGTTTTAGGATTTTAGCCATAGCAGCAAGGCAGTGAACTATTTGACAAAATGCTTTGGTAGACATGTATGAAAAATGTGGTAGCATAGACAAGGCAGTGAATTGTTTGAAAAAATGCCTGAAAGAAATGCAGTCTCATGGTGATTATTGTCATTGCATTCCATCACCATGAGACCGCATTTATTTGAGGCATTTTTTCAAACAGTTCACTGCCTTGTCTATGGATTGTCATGGCCTTCCATCACCATGAAACCACATTTCTTTGAGGCATTTTTTCAAACAATTCACTGCCTTGTCTATGCTATTGCTTACTATTATGCTTTGACAGATTTTTTCCAAGCATCCATAGCTTGTTCGAAAGCACCTATTTTAGGCTTTTAGCCATAGCAGCAAGGCAGTGAACTGTTTGATGAAATTCTCTGGTAGATATGTATGAAAAATTTCATACCATAGACAAGGCAGTGAATTGTTTGAAAAGATTCCTCAAAGAAATGTGTTCTCATGGTGATGGAATGCCATGGCAGTCCATCACCATAGGCATTCACCATGGCAATCCATCACCATGAGAATAGACATATATCAAAAATTTCATAGTATAGACAAGGGAATGAACTATTTGAAAAAATGCCTCAAAGAAATGTGGTCTCATGGAATGCTATGACAAGCTAAATCAATTGGCAGCTGCTCCTAGTTATTAGTTATGCAATGTGAAGTAATTGCATAACTGCTTATGCTGACTTTGTAAAAAACTATATTGTAATTGAAATTTTTTCATCTATCAACATCTAGTTATTCGTTATGCAATGTGAAGTGATGCTTTGAGTTTGGAAGATGTCCAATGTATGAATATAAACTACAAAAATCTATCTTCTACATTTCATTAGTTAAACTCTTTATTTTATTTTCTCTCTATATCTCTATGCTATGTAAATGCCTTTCGATTTCAAAAAATATAGTTTTTATCTCTTGTTATACAATTTTTTACATTTTTTTATTCGACTTTTTCTCAAATTTTTCTCGATTTTTTCAAAAAATCTTTTACTTTTGGTTTGCCGATTTATTCCCCAAAATATTTTTGTTGCTATGACCAAAACAATAAATACCAATTGAGATTATACATAGGGCTTGAACATTATTCTACTATCACACAAATAGAAAACCAAAAGGAGCAGATATACAATGTTAAAGAAGAGTGAAAGCACAACTAAATTTATCATTTCAAATCAATTTTTTTGATGCATTTTTTCAAACAGTTCACTGCCTTGTCTATGCTATTGCTTACTATTATGCTTTTGATATATTTTTTTGAAGCATCCATAGCTTGTTCAAGATCACTTGTTTTAGGCTTTTAGCCATAGCAACAAGGCAGTGAACTGTTTGAGAAGATGCTTTGGTAGACATGTATGAAAAATGTGGTAACATAGACAAGGCAAGGAACTATTTGAAAAAATATCTCAAAGAAATTTGGTCTCATAAAATGCCATGATAAGAAAATGCAATTGGCAGCTGCACTCCTAGTTATTAGTTATGCAATGTGAGGAAATTGCATAACTGCTTAGGTTGACTTTGTACAAACTATATTGTAATTAAATTTTTGGCATCTATCAACATCTACTTATTAGTTATGCAAAGTGAAGTAATACTTTGACTTTGAAAGATGTGCAATGCAATGTAATCAACAACATGAATATAAACTACAAAAATCCATTTTTTACAATTCATTAGTTAAAATATTTATTTTATTTTCTCTCTATATGCTATGGAAATACCTTGCAATTGTATTTAAAAGGCTTAATAGGTCAGTTAGGTGGTATTTGAAAAATCAAGTTGTGAATGAATGGTAATAAGAGCAAAATTGGCAAATTGCCATCTTAGAAATCTGATAAAGGGTGGTTATGGTGGTTGATCGGCTCAAGGGGTAGTTGGAAGGTGGTATCAAGATATATTGTTGTAATACGGTCCCGAGTTGAGGGTTGATTTTGTTCAGTTTCTAATAAGAAAATATACTTTTGAAAACGTTGATCACTGGTTTTCTTTGTTTTCCTAAATTTTCTTTGCCTTGCGCAAGCCCGTACAAGTCTATCATAACTTGAGGCTTAAGATACTTTATTGCATATGTTTTTACTCTCTTTGCATCTCTTCCTGAAGGTTTAAATCCACCGTTGGTGTGTGTGGGATCAACAAACTTGGTTACTGCTCTGTTTTCTGTGTTAGGGGTTTTGAGAGCAACACCATGACACATTAGCCAATCCACCTAATGTTCTGACCCTGTGGCTCAGTGGATTGGCCTGTACCATGATTATTTTGGTGTATGAATACTTTGGAGGCCGAGAGAATGAGTAAACTCAGTGGGGTGTGAAGTTCTAATGTTGTTCAGGGGTGTTTCCACCATGAAAGTAAGGAACTCAAGTAGTGAATCTGAGAAATACTTAAAGGAATGGGATTGTGAGTGTCTTTTAAGTTAGGTCAGAGGTATTGTGGGGTGTTTGGGCCTTTGGAAGGATTGGGGGAGGTCTGAAGTTATGAGTTTCTTTAAAACCCTTATTTTTGTGAAGGTTTAGGAGGGTTTGTGAGTAGAGGAATAGAAAAATTTCTTGGGGCTCTTAAAATGGGAGAATCCTGAGTTTGGTGAGCATCCCTAAGACTGTTTCAAGTTTCCTTGGTTTGGAGGTGAGTTTGTGAGGGGGTTCCTTTGGAAATTAGGCCTAATTGTGAAGCCTAGAGCGAGGGAGGTGTATTGAAAGTTCATGTTGGTCCAAAAGATTTACTATTGATTTTGGCATATGTTGTGTAACCTTGAAAAGGGTATCTTAATCCACCTTTAAATGGTTGGGTTTTTTGGAAAGGTTGGGAGAAATTAGGCTTGGATCGGGTTTTGAGTGCTACAAGGGTGGATTGTTGGATAAGGTGTTGAATGAAGAGTTTGGTTTGATGGGGCTTTGAGGTTGTGTAGATTGCTCAAAATAGGTTGTATTAATCTTGTTAGAAGCCCCTTGAAGGCAAGTTTTCAAACTGATTGGGTTTGAGCCTCCTTGCCTCTACATCAGTGAGGCACAAGTAATTGAAGCATTCCAAAGGATACAAACCACCATGAATGGAGCTTATTTATACAATACGCTTTAGATGGGGCTTATTGAGCATTCGATAGTAATTAATTAAGCATTATATGTAAACAAAATCCATGCCTACAACATTCAAACATACAACTTACACGATACACATGATAACATCATTCAAGAATGGCAGTAGCAAAATAAGAGTTTCTTTAATCAAAAATCCGAAAGGCTATACAATGATATATATTGATAAAATTATATAAATATAACCAAAAAAATCATATAGGCTTAGTAAAAAGGAGCCATATGGACATAAAATATCACCTATATATATCATTAGTATAAAACATATGTTCCAAAATGTCACATAGGCATACAACAAACAACACTAATACATAGTCATTTCCCTCTAGAGGAAGGAAATAGATCCCATGCTGCCTTCGAAATTTGGCTGGATGGAGTGACTATTGCTTCTCTTGTCTTTCGAACACGCTCGCTACTCCTCCTCTTTTTACTCTAGACCTTCAACTGATACAATTAAAAATAAAGATGTTAAAACATAGAAATTGAATTGTGGAAAGGCATATAAAAAATATATAATCACTTACCACATACATATAGTCATCATGCACATTTACAGCATCACCACGTCCATGATCTGGAGTGACAACCACCTGTAGCAACCATGAAGATATAAATTAAACTACATAAAATTATCGTGAGAATTTTCTATAATAGACCATAAAAGAGCAAATATAATGTCAAATCGACTAATCTATTCCATACCTCTCTCAATGGATTAGAACTGGCTATTGTTGCAGCAACTCCATGGTCCACTGTGCCACCAACATCACCAGGGCTATCTCTTATCAACATCTGCAAATGAAACAATATCTCAGGTATCATGTTGATATAGGAGAACATAATGTGACACGATCAAGGAATACTTGAATGCCATGTTTGTGTTTCTCATCAATTTTTTAGATTTATATATACACAAAATTGTGAAAACTAGCTAACATAGATTTACAACACCATTAATGAATAAAGGCTACCCGAGTGTACGTTGTTTGAGGATATGAATCGTGAGGTGTGGAGGAAGAAGGTGCACCAAGAAATTGTTTGAAAGCCAAAGCATGTTATGAGACAAACATTCAAATATAACATTCAACTATTCAAATTCAATAATAATATCTTTAATACTAGTTGCATACCTATGGACTCATCGTCGAGAATGTATAAGGGTTTGTAGGAATAGAGAATCCCTCATGAACAGTACGAACCTAAAATTTCATCATATCGAAATTCTACTAATTTAGTTATTCTTAAATTTCAAAATATATTTTAATAAACAACATTAAAATAACTTGCTAAATTTCACCTGAGTGTCAATGCCGAATATATCATTCAGAATATCATCTGTGAAATCTATCACCTTTGCAACTGACGTAGGCTGTGTAGATGCATCACGAGCACCCTGATAATCGTATGTGCAAATAGCACCACAAGTGCCACAATGGTGGGGTGAAGCTCAGGGCCTACACATCTCCTCCACACCGGGCTCTACTAGAGGACTCGCACACTGTAAAATGGTCTAGGTGAGTGAGCCAATCGACTTCATCGTGTCCACCTCTACACTATCAATAATGGAAGGAACAACAACATGCTCCACCATAGGTCTGCCCAAGGCTCTCGGTGCCAACTATGGATTACGTCGTGCAACAAGTCTATCATGTGTGTAACTCCCACCTCTACCCTGAAAGTCTACGATGTCAATAGTTTGGCATTTTATTGAGGACAAACTCACAATAGAGTTTCCTCAAAAATTATTGCGGCACCTCATGGTTATTGCATGGACGTTGGTGAAATACCATCCACCACTGCTCCCAAATTATTTTTTTAATTAACTCATGGTAGCACCAATGGATGCGAACCTCCTGCATGCATGGGACAAAGTTTCATTGGTTTTTGGGTCTATCAATAGGGCACACAACTCGGCTTTGCTAATTTTTAGTTTTTAGACATCTGCATATGACAAACCATTAGCATAAAATTTTCTCATCTCGTGTCTCTTAGTTGACCAAAAATTCATTTGCTCGCTCATTTCTCCTACATGATTTAAAATTGACTTCAATGATTCAGCAATCTCTCCTATAAGGGTGGGTTTTGGCATGCTCGGTTAATCTTGCAATTAATTGTTGAATGTCTCTTTTATTGTTTTCAATTTGATTTTGAATATTTTCTTGTGTTCCTTGAGGATTCCTATGAATTGATGGAGGGGTTTTGGGTTGTTCTTGTATAGGAGGCTCTTCATGAGGGGGTGATTGTGAATTCTCAATGTTTTGAGGTGCAGATTCATTCCTTGAGAATTAAAACAAAGTTTTATTATAAAAATCTATTTAAATTTGCATTCCAAATAAATAGAATAAAAATACACACCTCTTCGCAATCTTTGACCTATCCGACGTGTTGGTGGCATCCTCGTGGAAAATGGCAAGCTAAGGATGCAAACAATGGAAGAGATTTGGCGAGCGTAAGTTGCAGACCTGAAATCCTCTTCCTCAAGCCGCGGGTTGAAGACAGAATGAGGGTTTGAAACCTGATTTTTTCTTTTTATGTCTAAAAAGACATTTAGCGCATGCCAAATATTTTTTTTGTCATTTGGCGTGCACCAAATGACTTATTTCAAGTTTTTTTTAACATTTTTTTTAATTTGGCACCTAAATTGTGTCACAGATTGGTGCACTTACCCTTGGATGCATGCACTGTTGATTGCAATAGTACTTCGGTGAAAAGCAAGTCTATAGAAGAAGTGAGGGTTTCACCTTCAACAAATGGTCATAGATTTTGGGTTACCCAAGGTTGCTCTTTCTTCTGAGACAAAGTTACCTACAAAGAAAACTATGTTATGACACCAGAGACTTGGCCACATTGGAGAAAAGTGTCTAAGGACCTTGAAAAATAAAAACTTTGTTGAAGGTCTATTTGATTATAATCTTGAATTTGATTTCTATGAGCATTGTATTTATGGAAAACAAAATCATGTTTAGTTTTAGTCGAGTTCTCATAAATATTGTGGTGTATTGGATCTTATTCATTCTGATGTGTTTGGTCCTATAGATGTTCCTTTGATTGGTAAATCCACATATTATGTTTCATTTATTGATGATTATAGTAGAATGACATGGGTATATTTCCTAAAGAGTAAATTTGAAGTTTTCAGTCGATTTAAAGAATTTAAAGCGATGGTTGAGTTGCAGACTGGAAAGAAAATAAAATGTTTGAGAACTGGAAATGGTGGTGAATTTTTATGTAATGATTTTGATAAATTTTATAAAGATTGTGGTATTCATAGACATAAGACAAATTTGTATTCTCCACAACATAATGGATTTGCAGAAAGAATGAACAGGACACTGATGGAGAAGGCTAGGAGTATGTTGAGTGGTGTTGGTCTAGAACAAAGGTTTTGGGTTGAAGTTATTGCCACTGTCTGTTACCTGATTAACAGGTCTCCTACATCAGCTCTTGTTGATAAGATTCCTATAGAGGCATGGTTGGGTTATAATCCTTCATTGATACATCTTAGAGTGTTTGGTTGTGAGGAATATGCACATGTTCCAAAGGAGAAGCAACCAAAGTTGGAGAACAATGTTGTAAAATGTATCTTCATCGAATACAATTATGGTGTGAAAGGATACAAGCTTTGGGATCCTATTGCATAGAAGGTAATACATAGTAGAAGTGTGATTTTTAAAGAAAATAAGCCTTCTTTTGTTACATTGCAGCCAGAACAAAGTAAACAGGAAGATGTGATTCAATTTCCTCCTACACCTGAGAAAGTTGAATCAAGGCCCAAGGATAGACAAGAAGTTGCTCAAAGGAGAGCTCATCTAGCTCTAGATCTTTAGAAGAGGAGGAAGAACCTCCAACTAAACTTGTTCGTAAGTCTACAAGACATAGACAACCACTTGAAAGGTATTCACCTGATGATTGGAGATGTATTTTTGTTTTGAATACTAACATGGATGAACCTAGATCTGTAAAAGAGGCACTAGGTATGAATGATGTGGAATCTTGGAAGATTGCTATGGATGAAGAAATGGAATCTTTGAAAAAGAATGATACATGGGATCTTATACCATTTCCTGAAGGACGAAAAACCCATTGGTTGTAAATAGGTGTTCAAGAAAAAGATTGGTTCAGATGGAAGTATTAAGAAATACAAAGCAAGGTTGGTTGCGAAGGGTTACTCTCAAGTTCAGGGTGTTGATTATGGTGAGATATTTTCTTCTGTTGCAAAAATGGCATCCATTAGATTTTTTCTTTCTATTGCTTCTACTTTTGATTTAGAGGTTGAGAAAATATCCATGTGAAAACTTATTTCCTTCATGGTGATTTGGAGGAGGATATTTATATGACATAGCCAGAGCATTACGTGGTGAAAGGTAAAAGAAAATTGGTTTGTAAATTGAAGAAATCTTTGTATGGCCTAAACAGAGTCTTAGGATGTGGTACTAAAAATTTGATACATGTGTTGAGTTTGGGATTTGAGCGTTCTAAATTGATGGTGATTGTTTCCTCCCATTTATTGCATTATATGTTGATGATATGTTATTTATTGACAAAGGGAAAGGTATGATTTTAGAACTGAAATCTCAACTTGCTGCTAAATTTGAAATGAAAGATCTTGGTGCAGCTAAACACATTCTTGAGATGGAAATTAAAAGAGATGGAGTGAACAAAAATCTATGGCTTGGCCAAAGTAAGTATGTGAATTCAATTTTACAGAGGTTTGATATGCAGGATTGTAGACCATTGTGTGTTCCTGTTTTAGTTGGAACAAAGTTATCTATTTCATATTGTCCAACATCCCCATCAGAGATGGAAGACATGAGCAGAGTGCCTTACAAGAGTACAGTTGGAAGTTTGATGTATGTTATGGTTTGTACTAGACCAGATATTGTCCAAGCAGTGGGAGTTATTTCCAAATATATGTCTAATCTTGGTAGAGTTCATTGGGATGCAATTAAAAGAGTCTTCAAATATTTGTGAGGTACCTTAGACTATTCCTTATGTTATCATAGTAATATGATTGAAGATGAAATTTTCCATGATATTCATGGTTATGTGGATTCGGACTGGGTAGGTGATGTTGATAGCAGAAAATCCACTAGAGCTTATGTTTACTTTATTTTGTGGTGCAATTAGTTGGATGAGTAAGGGGAAATTTGTGGTTGCTTTGCCCACTACTGAAGCAGAGTATATGACAGGTACTCATGCTTGTAAAGAAGCCATTTTTATTAAGATATTGTATTCAAATATTGGTATAAAATAAGGCACAATGATAGTTTATTACGACATTCAAAGTGCGATATGTCTAGCCAAGAACTTGACATTTCATTCCATGACCAAGCACATTGATGTACAGTATCATTTTGTTAGAGATATGGTCAAAGATGGCAAGGTGAAGCTAGTTAAGGTAGATACTTTGATGAATTTTTTTGATTCTTTAACTAAACCTATGAGCACAGAGAAGTTCAAATGGTGTTTAGAGACTATGGGCCTTTTAGCCCCTATCAATTAAAGAGACAATGTTTACACCCTCACGTTGCTCTTGCAAGGTGTTCAACAAGTGGGAGATTTGTTGGGAAAATGTGTCTCAACCTTGCAATTATATGTGGTTTATTGTTGATAGGATGTATATATATTTTGTAACGCCTCGCCACGCAAACCCCATAGGACAATAACAACATTAACAGAATAAAAAAAATTGAAAACAACAATTACATTTAACAATTAAACAACATAAATATGACATAAAGTAGTAACCTAGTCCCATGGGGTAATATGGTGTGCTACTTGAACAAACCCAAACTAACTAAAACGATAAACGATACCAACTAAAACAAATGAGAGAAGCATGAATAAAACATAACATAAATATAGCATTCATTCAATAAGAACAAGATAGATAATTACAAACATAAATAACATATTATTACATTCAACTTCCGAGTTCAAGGTTACAATCGTGGAACATATTTCCACAAATACAACACAACATAAAACCCAAAATTACATTACAAAGTTGCTTCTCTTATAACATTGGGAAGTGTACAACATAATACAAAGGAATACAATAATGAAGAATTGAATACATAATAAGGTACAATCCTCCTCTGAGTGAAGCTCTGAGATCACAACAACTAGTACATCTCCACAACATCATGATCATCGATGGGGAACCCAATGGGTGTGTAGCACGTTTCACCCGACCATGTGAACCCGAAGGAACACCCCCCCGTGCTAGGAGATGACAAGAGGACCCTCAACCAACAAGGTCAAAATGCATAAGGGACTAACACCACCCAACACTAAGCCACATCAAAACATAGAAAACAACAATAATAAAAACTCTAGAGGCAACAAGAACAAGGGAAACCAATGGGCACAGTGGGAGAGTGTCATCGCATGGCCTTACATGGATTAACCAAACTACCTAAAACTAGGAGCCGCCTCCATAAATGTGGATTAACCAAACTACCTAACACTAGGAGCCGCCTCCATCTATGGTTAACCAGACAACCTATTTCAAGGTGTCGCCCCATAGGGTGACTCATGCGGAGCCACTTACCTTTCATGGAGACAAGGCAGTGACCTTACCAACTAGGTCTTCCCACCCGTCCTTAGCCTTTGAGAGAACTAACAGCAAGGGTGAGGTGTATGTTTTTAGTCTTGTTATGTGTTAACTAACCCAACCCACTAGATACATTAATTAGGTTATCACTTATTTAAGGAAAACTCTTTCATGGGTGACCACTTGTACACTGGCCCCAAGAAGAGCCACTCTCCCCTACAGTTACCCAAAACAAAGCCAAACAAAGGGTGTACCTCAATACTCCAAAAACATAAAGGACATCCATTAAACAAAACACACGAGGCATGACCATCTCGCGAATGCATATCGAATCAATAACCATTAATCAAGGAGGTACCACCCATGCACACATCCATAGATAAATAGATAAATACAAAAATACACAAAAGCATAATTTCCCCCTAGCCTCTGGAAGTGAGTAACCATCTACCCGTATCACTGAAACATGAGACCAAGAATCAAGCATAAATCATGGGTTCTCGTGACTCAAGTCAAATCAAAGATAAACCAAAACATAAAATTACACTAAACATCATATAACCCTTCATTTTGAACAAATAGAAAGTTAAAGGATAATCACCTAAACCATGAACTACACTATTCAAAGAAATTCACAATAACTAGTAATCACAAGGGCATCCCTTCCATAAAACAATAACACAAAAGAAGTCAACTCAATGCTAATAAGCACAATAAACATCAATTAGAATCAACAACCAATACATTCAAATGACAACTGCATTCATTATCCAATCAATTAACCATAATTATGGAGACTTTCGTAATTTAAGAGTGCAATCACTCAACAATACCCATAAACCAAACACAAGTTAAGAACAAGTAACCAAACCACCATTTAATCCAATAACCAACTAGAACTAAATAGTTTTACATCTTACCCGTCTAAATCACACAAATAATCCATAAAAAGATCAACTAAACAATACATCTATGATTGCCATTATTTTCGCATTTTCTATTATTCTTTAACATTTCCTACGTAATGTACTTCAAAAAAACATTTATCACAATACTTCTAGACCTCTAATAGTCTAGTGAAATTATAATTCAGTTATATAATAATGAAACAAATCAATATTTAAAAAGGCAATCTAATTTGATTATTTAACATCATTTTATCTTCACACATCCGTTACGCAATTATAATTTAAAACAACTATATGAAACTCTAAAAGCTCATCTAAATCTAAAGTGGACAAATCTATTTTCCTCTCACATGTCTACCTATAAATAAATACTTAAAGTAAGCGATAAAGGAAGAATTTATATTAAAACTATGTTGCCCCTCACAAAATGTAAAGAGAACTTAATTTTCTAGAGGAAATCAATCAATATAACTAATTCCAAATTATTTACATTTATTAAAATTTAATTCAACTACAATATTCACAATTATTCATATGCCTATATAAATGTGTAAAAACATATAAATGGACAATTACATTTCATTATAGAGTATTTTAAACAACTAAAGAACTATAAGAACGTACTTCCCAACATACAAACAAAGGCCAATAGTTTCATTACTTATTTCGTTGCATAAAACAAGTAAATCTAACCATGTTCATTGTCAAATATATATTTAATGTTTATAAACCATATAATTATATATGCATATAAAAACCAAAACTTAGAAATGAAAGCGAGTAACCATCCAATATAAATATGTATATTTAAATATAGTCATATAAGATAATATTTTAAAATTATAAGATTATAACAAACCTCTATAATAATATATATATACCGACGGAGTTCCCTCACAATACCCCTATACAATCTCATATATACAAACACGTATATATCTATATAGGTATATAAAACTCGAAAGCCTTTGGCAACACTAGATTCATCAAATGAAACATAATAAGGAATATTGAGTAGCAGGCCATGCTGTAGTAATCGTATCCTAACGTAATAACAAAACATCCTTTAAAACCTAAAACAACCTTATTCTTTGACTTCATTACACATCCCAAATATAAATAGTACCTCAAATCCCAAATAGTGAACAACATTGATTCAAAGGCAAACCAAAAATGAGCATAGACAACGAATCGAATCCAAACTAAGAGTTCAGCTCAATTTTTTAGAAAGACATGAGAAATCACCCCTAAAGCAAGCATCCGAGGTAGCGAACCACAAAGGGCAGATATCAACAAGGTCTTAATATTGTAACAGTTATCAATCCAAGCCACCGAATGCAGTGAATGGACAAACTCGAATGCGGATTACAGATTATAAGATGACAGTGTAAAAACATACATATATATATATATATATCTTGGCGTATATGATATAAATTGCTTGTCGCTCACAGGTTATAATATGGCAGCGTATAAAAACATACGCATAAATATATTGGTCGATTACCATACAAAATATGTCAAATGTATAATGCAATGATGGAATCGCTTATTCAAGGAAATGCAAGCAAAACACAAAGCATCCATCATTACCAAAGGAATTCAATAAGCATCAAATGTCCAAGGCAAACAGAGACCATCGTTTTATCAAAGTGATCGATTCACAACAAAATACAACCCATCAAATGTAAGGCATCGAACTTATGCACAAGGGAGATTCAATTGCTAAAAAACAAAAACAAGATTTCGGCTGCAATTTAGGAATAAACATTCCACACAGAAGGAATTTGGAAACAACGAAATCGATTAACAATTGATATGCAAATGCCCCTAAGGTGTAAGGCTACTTGTGCTCACCCACTACAAAGCAGACATAAACAAGGTGGTATCACAGATCAAGCACTCGTTTGCATGCAAGAGATGTTGTAGCAGCATGAATAGGGGCACAGGAGACAGAAGGCTTAATAAGCTTTCAAAAAATATGCAAAATAAGACAGCGAACCGGCAGGAGGAGAGGCACGCAACTCAGACATAGCATCAAAAGTGAATGCTTCCAATGGATGGGATTATGGCAGGAGACGCGATAAGGGTTCATTTGAAAGGCGTTAGAGACCTACAAGACTGTGAATGGCGAGTTTAAGCTATACTCACCTATAATAAGAGTGCATAAGTATAATGGATGGCGCATGAGTTGCAGAGGTCAGAGATAGTGATATAATATTTGCCCTTGTGGTCATGAAGGAAACAGTTGAAAAATATAGCTATTGATAAGAATCACACCATACAACACAAGTCAAAAGTAGGCTGGCACACTCTAAGCGTTGACCACTTAGGTGGCTGGTGTGGGCCCATTTAAATCCATCCTTCTTCCCTTCACTTTCCGTTCTCCGTTAATCTTCAAATTTTTCACACGTAGTTTCAAACCTTATACCTCTAAATTTTTCGCACCCACTTTTAAACCGTTTCTCCTTCCCTCCCACGCAAAGCTCAAACTCATTGTCAAATTTACTACGCTGCAGAGGTTTCGGTTATGTCAGTATGGACACAGGTTTATAAAAATTATAATATCGATATTTGTTAAGTATTTATTTCCATGAAAATCTAATCACTTCATCTTTCACATGTCATAAAACTAGTATACATATATTAATTAACAATATATATAAAAAATGTCAAAAGTTATCAATACTTAACATTGTTTATTATAATATTAATTAATAAAATATATTAAAAACTAATAATATATATAAAACTCTTTTTACTATTTTTATATATCTATTAATTAATAATATATATAAAAAAACTATTTAAGCATACTTATCTTAGTTTGTAATTTTAATCAAAAAGTATTTAAATTAAAAACTATTTATTGGGAAGTTTTAAATTTAAATCTTTTTCGAAAAATAGAAAAAAAAAAAAAATTATGTGTTTGTTATTTTTAAGTAGCACATACTTCCACCTCCTGTCATTTTCAATGAAGCTTCAAAAAGTTTACGAATATTCCTTTGTTGCTTTCACTGTATAACGCTTTCAGCGTAACTAGCATATATATATTTAATAATATATATAAAATACACTGATAGATATCCTTCTCAAGGCACCTATTTTTAATCAATTTTTCACATAAAAATTGAATAGGCGCCTCGAGAAACATATCTCTCGGTGTATTTTATATATATTATTAAATATATATATGCAGTCACAACACAACATGTAATATCTTAAATAAATTATTTATATATTTTATATTAAATTATTATAATAATTAAAATATAATAATATGATAGTATAATATTTGTAATTCGATTTAAAAATATATATAATTTAAAATTTAAATGTTGTTAAAATATATAAATATATTTATAGTATATTTATAATGGTCATATTATATTTGTGTGAATAAATCTAACATTTTATAAGGATCATATAATAAATTTAATATTTTATAATGACTATATTATATGTGTAAGAACAAATTTAGCATTTTCCCACATTATATATATAATTGCATTAAAAGTTTAGGTATAGATAAGTTCACTTATATATGTAAGTTTGATTTTGAAGGTTGATCATTATTTAATATTTAATTACACTCATATTTTATATTATGTAATGATGCAAATGATTTTTTAATTAAATTATTGAAAAATTATATATGAGATCTCTTATTCAATAATAATAGATATAAAAAACAATACATAATAATAAAATTATATATTTTAGTTATATAAAAGAACTTGCTAAGTATTTTTTGTTTTATTTTTTACTATGTAATTTAGCCACTATATAACTGGTGAGCTAAACCTTAACTATTTTATTTGTACATTTCACCTCTTTCCATTGTGAAGACACACTCATCCACTTCATAATATGTATATGAAAAATCAAAAGAAGATTGATTAACAACTAATAATGATTCTTAAAATGAATGTCGTTCCCCATTTTTATTTATTGGATAAGTTAGAAGACAACTAGACCCCAAATATCTACCCATATACTAGTTAGAGAGAGAAAGATGTAACACATGTTGCTCCATAAAGAATTAGATTTCACAAAAATCCTTTATTATTAGCCAAATTATCAAACAATTTATGTTTTAATCTTTCAATTTCTCTTACTAATCTATTAGAAAATGGGCATCTCATAGTATTTTAGGGGCAAAGGTGATTATGAATCCTTTATACATGTTTGAAATTTTCTTTCATATAAAATTTTATAAAATTTAGATTGCAAGATAAGTTTTTAACATTTTATAAAGTCAAGATAATATGAAAAATAATTTATAAGACATGTTAAAAAATTCAAAAAAAATAGGTACTATGAAAAATATTTTGAGAATTTTCAAAATTCATTCTAAAATGAAATCATAACTGTAATTTTTGTAATGGTTGTTGATGCTTGCACTTGTTTTTTTTAAATATTGTTCTATGATTCTTGATTTTAATTTTTTCCTACTTCTTCCTTATTCAACTGTAAGTTATTTTAATTATTTTGGACTTGGATACTTATCAAACATTTATAATATATGTTATTAATCATTAATTTTTGGTTTGTTTATAATTGAGGTAAGTTTCATTTTTGACAAAGTCCAAACCTTGTTAGAAAATAACAACAAAACAAAAACCACACAAAACCATAGCAACCTAGTTTCCCAAAATAAAAATGTGACGCAAGAGATCAAGCCCAAATAATTCTTCATCCACAAGTATAAACCCACACACCCTTAGAATTTTTGTGTGGTTGAGAGACCAATTAGGAGATATCATTCTTTCAGGTTTGAATAATTGCTCATGAAGTGTTAACTTCCAAATTTGTAGACCTAGGAGAAGAGGGAGGGGATCCCCCCAAAGGCTCATCTAAGGGCATTACTAGGGGATCCCCTCATGGTAATCTAGTGTGAATGTGTAGGTTTTGGAAGTGTAAACAAGTGTGGTTGGGGGCTAGGTCATTGGAAACCACTAAGAGGTAGAGGTTTTAGTATAGGGCCCTCAATTGTTAGGGTTGAGGGTACTTGTAGCCTTAATCACACTTAAGAAATCATGTATTGATGTGGCACATGTAGGAGACTTGTTTGAAAAATACATAAAGTATAGCATGTTTCTACTCATTCAAGATGAAAATTGGTAGCTGAAAGAAGCCTTGGTACATCAAATGCATCAAATGAAAATTTAGTCTCCTATACTGGTGAACATCCAATACTTTCTCTGGGCCATGAAGTATTGTAATATGAGGAAGATCAATTTGCATGCAAAGGGTTAATTGTATATTTAATGCTTTATGACCTATAGTTTAGTTTATCTTCAAGCATGGACTACTAAAATTATTTTAAAAAGATAAAAGGAAAATAGAAATATATCTAAATTCACATGATTTTTTTATTATTATTATGTCAATTTGTAGAGTATAGACCATATATTTTAGTCAATGTGCCTTGGTTTTGCAATAAGAATTTTCTCTCGATTAAACCATGATTTCTAGAGTACGGATTCAAGTTCCTTATTTTTTGTAATAGTTTTGGGTGGATGCTTGCTTCCAACGGATAGGAAATATGTTAGGGATATTTTTGGCAATTGATCCAAAAGTAGATGGTTTGATCCACCCAACTTTAGACACACCACATTAAAGGTCCCTAACCAATTTCCATTCACTTAATGTATGAGCAAAAAACATAAATAAAACATGGAAGATCACAAAAACTAAGGAGGAATCAATAAATTATTATGAAAAATGATTTAAAAGTGTGGTTAGAAAGTTGGAAGAAACCTTGACATAAAAGAAATGAATTGAGTGTTTTATTTTAGGTTTAACCTCTCACATTATAGTAGAAGTAGAAGAGAATATTTCCTCTTTGTATAAGGATGTAGTAGAATTGATCATCATAATATAATCCTAGTCAAATATAAGGGACAATGATTTAGTAGGAAATGATGAAATTGATAATTTTAATTAGAGTTGGACAACGTAATATATTGAAGTAATAAATTATAATGAAAGCTACGAAAGATGAGACTTCTCCGCCATCTAGAAGAAGTAAATATTTGTTTAAAAATTACAATAGGGGAGAATATCTAAGGAATGAATGTTTGATAACCAAAGCCAAAATCTACAACCTTTTCTAGCATCCTCCTCACTTGTGCTAAATGGAAGCCTTGGAACATGGTATGGACATCCATCAAAGCACAAAGGATAGAGAGATTTTGTCAGATGTTTTTGTTACAACTACTCCAGTAGACATGCATGAAAAGTGTGGAAGCATCTGACAAGGGGTGTGAAGTGTTTTGAGACCACATTTCATACTTATTTATATGGAATTCTATATCTGGCTATAATAAATCATCCACAAGAACCATAGTTCACCATGCTAAACATTGACCTAAATGTATAATTAGATAAGTGATCCTAAGATACACATTCAATCCCTTATAGATCAATGTGTTTTGACTATTACTTTGATGATCAATTCATAGCTAAGCTTTTCCTTTATTCATTAAGGAAAAAACCCTTAAAATGGTTCTACTCTTTATCTACCTATTTTATGGGTTCCTTCCTCTATCTCACATATATTTTCATGAAACACATTGAAGTCAACATAGAATTGTAGGTCAATTTCATCAATGTTATACATTGCAATCAAGGTACAAATGAGAAGGTGATTGGTTTTTACCTTCTATTATTAATTCCTTCTTTCATAGATCTATCTTCTTCTTAACTCTAATATCAAGAGAGTATTTATTAAGAATATTTTCCCAAAGCTTCACAATCAAAATCTCTTACACAAATATCCAAATTTTATAACACTTTGTACCACCTTGTATGATTATACATAAGTGATAGATCACCTTAAGGTCATCTCTTTGACCTTGATGACTCTATTTTTTAACATCATCTTCTTCTCAAGAAACCAGTAATTCTACAAAGAAGAACACCAATAACTTATAATTTTCTCCTTAATCCAACCCTAACAATTAACTAAAATAATAAAATTTTCCTTACTCCTCTTTGTCATCTAAACTTACTATCTCCATTCACAAGCTAACTATAATTGGATGAAGCTAGAAAAAATCCTAGTTCCATCTTTCATGAGTTTCTTTGAATAACCTTATCCAACTTCATCCTATCCAACCCTTGAACCCAAACCTCTTATTATTTCAAATTTTCCATTTCTTTATAGTATATTGACCTATTTCGCTATGAAACATGCCTTACTATTATCCTCTCCTTTTTTCTTTTCTTAATTAGCTCTTTTGAATTCCTTATCACCAAATCATGTTCCATTTTACCTATTTAATATTATTTTTTCATCTTCACTTTCATAATATTCTCCTAGGATATGCTTCTATTAATCCAACCATAGTAATTACTAGAGTTCTTTTTCTTTTTCTCTTTTTCTTAAGTTTCTACATGGCAAGTTTTTCTTGACTTTTTTCTTTTTTTCTCCTTTGTATTATTTTCCAATTTATCTTTTGTCAATGAGGATTCACTTATTCTACATTCATTTTCTATATTTGATTTTTTTTCTCCTCTAATTTAGTTACTCATTAATACTTTAGCATCATAGATTACATTTGAACTAGATAATTATTCACTTTCTAATCAATGATGTCAACACATTATTATAGAACTATTAAATTTGGGGCAACTATTAATATCATGTGATTTATCACCACAAAAATAATATGTGGATTTTCCTCCTTTTTTTCCTTTTACTCTCATTAGCATAATGTCCTAGTTTACCATAGTTATAATATTTTGGCCTTTTGGTCCTCCTTCTTTCTCCAATACCACTATTATTATCATGGTAGCCTCCCCTACCACCTCCATCTCAATAGTTATCATGGTGACTCATGGAGGATCATATATCTTGAATTTGTGGTACCATTAAGTGTATATTGTTAGGTGGTCTTATACTTTCTCTCAATTGAAGTTCCCACTAACCACGTTCCAAATAAGCATTCAATGCTTTTATAGCTAAACCCTATGTTCTATCATTACCCATATCCAAAAAATAATATTCATCTTCTTCATGAAGTAACATTAGACACCCGTTTGTGTCATGTTTGTCCCACTTTATACTTAACAATATATACTTACTATCTTTCTAGGGAATTTCCCAAGTTCCCCTCTTAGTATGGTAGCCCTCTTCGTGCCTTTGGTTATCAAATATTCATTCCTTAGATGTTCTTCCCTGGTGTAATTTTTAAACCAAAATTTACTTCTTCTAGATGGCGGAGAAGTCTCATCTTTCTTACCTTTCATTATAATTTCTTACTTCAATATTATGTTGTCCAACTCTAATCCAAATTATCAATTTCATCCTTTCCTACTAAATCATTCTCCCTTATATTTGACTAGGATTATATTATGGTGATCAATTCTACGATATCCTTATACGAAGACAAAATCTTCTCTTCTACTTATGCTATAATGTGAGAGGTTAAACCTTAAATAAAACACTCAATTCATTTCTTTTATGTCAAGGTTTCTTCCAACTTTCTAACCACACTTTTAAATCATTCTTCATAATATTTTATTGATTCCTCCTATGATATTCCATATTTTATTTTATTTTTTGCTCACCCATTAGGTGAATGGAAATGGGTTAGGGATCATTAATGTGGTGTGTCTAATGCTAGAAGAAAAAATAGCAAGGGAAATAAGATGGAAGACTTTCAAGGTTTAGAGATTGGTTTTACCACATACCTTATACCTTTTGGTATGATGGTATAAGTAATCCTACAAGTATGGGTTCCACAAGGAGGAAGGGAGATGAGAAGTGGGTTGAGGGAAATGAGTGGGGAAAATACTAAAAGCTCAAGATTTTGAGACTTAAAGGAAAAGTGAATCCTCAAATTAGGAATTAAGGATGGTGAATACTCAATGCTAAAGGAGAGAAAGCATGGAAAAGTGCAAGCGAAGAATAATTAAGGTTCATGGATTAGTCTTATACTTAAGAAGTGCATGATTACATGGATACCTAAATCCTAGGGCCAAAAGTAAATACAAAGGGAATGGAATCACAGATAAAGCCATGACAAAGTACCTACGCAATGAGAAGTCTAAAAGACTAAAACAATCAAAGGTTTCAAACAAAAATGTAAATGTTGGGTTTCAAGGAATGGAGGGAAAGAATACTAGCAAGAGGAAACCTATAAACCCAGTAAAGGCTACAAATATAAACAATCGCCCCTAACACTTAGAAATTTCTATAGTTTAAGATATTTAGGCATGTGGCAAGTATAATGAAAGACAAAACACTACAACAAGAACATTGTTTAATAAGGGGGTATATTGAAGTAATTCTTAGATTGGTTATAGATAGTGGCCAAAACATGGTTCTATTAAGAAAGGAAACACTCAACTTAGGTAAATTTGCACTTAATAATATAGGCCCCACCATCACCTCGAAAGGGGCAAGACAAAACTATCACATAACAACTATAGGGACATATATATATATATATGATCAAATATCAATGAGGGACTCTATAGGCAACAAAATCAAACTTAAAAAGAATTAGAAGCACACTAGAGTCCTTTCAATAAGAATGATATGCAAGGTAAAGGCTTAAAAGGACAAACATCAACAAAGGGTTCCCTAATTTTGTCTAAAATTAGAGATGGTGTTGCAAGGCCTAAAGAAGTGGAAACTTTAGTAGAGAATGTTTATAAACATTCTAGGATAAACAAACCAACATAGGAACCCGTATATTAAGGTTTATCATAATTAAAGTTTTTCAAATTAACTTTATACAAGAAATTAATCTCCGTGAATTAACAAGGTCTTGGACTAATCCATGGAAAAATGTGTATGAAAGTGAGTTCATTTCCTCTTCATGAAATCAACTAAACTAATAATTAGAATTAGGAATTCCAACAATCTTAGAGACAAATTTCATTGCAATGTGACAATTAACACATACTTGAAGGTTCTTAACAAGTCTAATAGTTGTTCTAAGGGGCATATCTAGAAAACCAAAAGCAATTGACAACTTTTCACTATGATGGCAGAGATATAATTTTTCCCCCTCCCTTTCCACACCACTGAGTGTCTTGCATCTCAAAAATACCTTGCTAACTTCATCTCCCAAGCCAAATTCTCCAGTTTTGCATAGATTTACGGTGACCTACACAAGAAGCACCTATCATTTTATGGTCTTCAATCCAAATACATCTGAAGAGTTTTTTAACTCTTTATCTTTCATCAATGCTCTTACAGTTTGCTCACACGACCTGCCCACTTCTACATAAATGTTTGAGAGAAGAACATTAGTTGCATCTTTTTTAAAATCTAAATAAAAAAATAGCATTGTTGTAAATACTCCTAAGCCTACATTCATATCGGATCTACAAGCAACAAGAAAACAGATCCACACATCCACCCCAAGTTCAACTGACATCTTGATGTTAAAGTTAAGGGTGTACTCAAAATAGCGAGCATGAACAAGTAGCTCAAGCACACACATAATGATCAATTATATGTGCAATGCAGTAGGGGTTACCCATGTGATTGAAGCATGTACAGCTCACATTCAGTAAACCTGCATGGCTATAGCAAAGCTTATAGTGTCAGGACATGCTCCAAAGTGCTTCATTAATTCAAATATTTTGAGAGCATCCTTTTTTAATCCATTTTGTGCATATCCCACAAACATTGCATTCCCTGAGACTACATTTCTTTGAAGCATTTTTGTCAAAATGCCTTGTTTATGCTTCTACATTTTCCATATATATTTGCTAGAGCATTCCCAATGATAATATCTGACCAAAATGCCCCTTCCATTAAGCTTTATACATCTGACAAAATCCCTATCCTTTATCCTTTGATTGATTGCATACGTTGTTCCAAAGCTCCCATTTTAGGACAGGCAAGGAGGATGGTAGCAAAGGTTGTGGCGTCTAGCTTTACACCTGCCAATTGCATTTGCTTGAAAGTTTTTGAAGCCTTTTCAACAAATCCCTTTTGCGTATATGTTGCAATCATGGAATTCCATGAGACCACATTTATTTGGGTATTCTGTCAAACAGTTCACATGCATTGTCTATGCTTACACATTTTGCATACATGTCTACCAGGGCAGTTGCAGCTACAACATCTGACAAAATTCCTTTCCTTTATCCTTTGGTGGATGTCCATACCTCGTTCCAAAGTTCCCATTTTGTCATAGGCAAAGAGGATTGTTGGAGTAATGTTTATTTGACTTCGGTGCTGAAGTAGGTGCAACTCATTTATGAAAGAATCCTCCAGACTTCTCCAGCATCAGATCCTCTCGAACCTTCTAGCTTCTAATGATTTCCTGCACCGACAATTCTCATATTTTCTAGAGATCTCTAAGAGATCTATAAATACACAATTCTACAATCCAGTTAGTGTGTGTCTAAAATAACAGTGTAATGCTGTTGTAAATGTTAATAATATATTCTGCTCTTTCTATTACAAAAGCTGCTCTGTTTTCTCTGTGATTTCTTTTTCTGCTCTGTATTTTTTCTGTCAATTTAACTGTTTATCATAGTATCAGAGCAATCATAAATCTTAGTCAATGATCTGGAGATTGTGCAGTATTAGAATTTTGTTCTTGCAGGTTGCAATTTGGTTGAGAGCAGCACTAAGAATTGACTGTGGCAAGTGAATAATACTGCAGCAAAGGAAAAAAATTCTACATAGAAAATTGGTGAGAAATTTTCAATTTTTCTAATCTGGGTGTTAAAGATTTTTGAAGTCTCTTTAATTCTCATCTCAAAAAGAGGGAATTTAATATAATGGATTTCATTGGTATTCCTCTACCTGAAATTAGGTTAAATAGAAATAATTATTATGATTGGGAGTCTCACATGGAGATTTTTCTAACTCTTCAAAATTGTTATGAAATTGTTAATGGTAGTGAAAAGAGACCAGCAAGTAGTGGAAAAGATCAAGAAGATTGGGATACAAGGGATAAAAAGGCAGCAGCATTAATCAAGTCTACACTTTCAAAAGAAGTTTTTCCAAAAGTTCGCAATGAAAGAAGTGGAGTCAAAGTATGGGAAATTTTGAAGAATACATATCAAAATTCAGGTGATGTATGGATCCTATCTCTCACTGTAGAATTATATAATATGAAATTATCAAGTTCACAAGAGTTAACCCCTCATTTAAGTAAATTAAAGGAAAAGAGAAATGAGCTTGCTTCTCTTGGAAAAGATATTAATGATAAAGATTTTGTGCAAATAGTTTTACAAAGTCTTCCAAGATCTTATCAATCATTTATAAGGGGACTAGATACTGCAGATAAATTAAAGAGTATTAAATCTGAAGAGTTATGTGCTAAGCTAGTGCAAGAAGAAAAACGTCAAATTAAAGAAAGAGAGTCACTTAATGATGAATCTCAAGCATTCATAATGAAAGGGAAACAAAATTACAAAAAGTCACAAGAAAATCAGTTTAGAGAAAGAAATTGGAAGTATGAGAATAAAAATGTCCCATCTAAAGATTATAATAAAAGCAAATGGAAATGTAATTATTGTGGGAAAATGGGTCACAAAGCAAATGAATGTTATAAGAGGATTAAGGATAGTGAAAGGAAGACAAATAAGCTTACAAAAAGTTTTGATTCCAAAAGTAATGCTTTTTGTGTTGCATTTAAAGAAAATAACTCTTTTAAGGATGATTGGGTTATTGATTATGGTGCTACACAACATATGTCTCATAACAAGGAGCAATTTGAATCAATAAGTGAAAGCAATACAGAGAAGATATATTTGGGAAATAATAGTGCTTTAGAAGTTAAAGGGACTGGAAATGTTAAAATTGATAATGGTGTGTTTAAAAATGTGAAGTTAGTTCCAGAATTGAAGACAAATCTTATTTCCGTATCTCAAATTGCTAATCAAGGGTATAAAATAGAATTTTACAATGACAAATGTTTAATCAAGGATGTGAGTAATAATTACAAAGTGACTGCAATTGGTAAAATGGAGAATGGGTTATATAAATTTCAAGAATTCACTTCTAAATGTGGAAATGAGAATATGTGTGCTATTGCCAAATATGATATGAGCAGGTTATGGCATGAGCGTATGGGACATATTAACTATCAAAGTCTCAAGCTTATGGAGAAATTATATATGGTGCATGGGCTTCCAAAAATCTCATCAAGTCACAAGGTGTGTGAAGGATGTGCAATGGGAAAACATGTGGAAAGTTTCCCACAAGGTAAATCATGGAGAGCAAGAACTCCTATACATTTGGTTCATAGTGATGTAATGGGTCCTTTTAGAACACCATCACTTGCAGGATCCAAGTATGCCCTCACCTTTATTGATGATTACACGAGAAGAATTTGGGTGTATTTTCTAAAAAGAAAGGATGAAGTGTTTGATAAATTTAAAGAGTTTAAGGCTTTAAGTGAGAATCAAAGTGGAAGATCTTTAAATATAATAAGAACAAATAGAGGTATTGAATATATGAACAAAGCTTTCTTAGATTTTTGTAAACAACATGGTATAAAGAAGGAATCAACTGTCTCCTACTCACCCCAACAAAATGGAGTTGCAGAAAGAAAAAATAGAACTATAATAGAAATGGCTAGATGCGTGCTTCATTCTAGAAATATAGAAGCTAAATTTTAGGCTGAAGCAATTAGTACTGCAGTTTATATTTTGAATAGAACACATACGAAGGCAGTTTTGAACATAACACCGGAAGAGGCATGGAGTAGTAGAAAGCCTACAGTATCTCATTTTAGAGTCTTTGGCTGTAATGCATATGCCCACATTCCAGATGAAAAGAGGAATAAGCTTGAAAAGAAAAGTGAGAAGTGCATAATGGTTGGGTATAGTGAGGAGTCAAAAGGATATAGATTATATAATCCTAAAACAAATGAAATTCATATTAAAAGGAATGTATGGTTTGATGAAGATATTGAGAGTGAACATTCTCCTACATCATCTTACTTTCCAATTTTGATTAATGAAGGTAAGTCTACTAATGTTCCAAATCAAGGTGTGCAATCTTTTGCAGGAGGAGAAGGAACACAAGTTGAAGCATCAAGTGAAAGTGATAATGAAGACACACAGAAGACTAGAAGCATCCATGAAATCTACCAAGAAGGACCTAGAAATATGTTTGCTAACTATGCTCTTATGACTAGGGCAATGCAAGTTGACACTCCAAGTACATATGAGGAAGCAAAAGGAAAAGAAGAATGGGAAGCAGCAATGCAAGATGAATACAATTCTTTGATGAAAAATGAAACTTGGGAATTGACATCTCTTCCAAGAGGTAAAAGTGTGGTTAGTTGCAAGTGGACCTACAGAACAAAGTTCACTTCAGATGGAGCTATTGAAAAACATTAGGCAAGGCTAGTGGCTAGAGGCTTCTCACAAATAGAAGGTATTGATTATACTGAAACCTTTGCTCTAGTTGCTAAAATGAGTTCAATTCGTACAATAGTTGCTCTAGCTGCAAAATTTGGTTGGAAAATCTTTCAAACGGATGTAAAAAGTGCATTTCTACATGGTGATTTAAAAGAAGAAATTAACATGCAACAACCACCAGGATTTGTTAAAAGTGGTGAAGAACATCTAGTGTGCAAATTAAAAAAATCATTATATGGTCTTAAGCAAGCCCCAAGGGCATGGTACTCCAAAATAAATGAGTACTTTATTAATGCAGGATTTAAAAGAAGTAAAGTTGATCCGGATGTGTATGTAAAGCATAGTGATGATAAAGTTGTTGTTATTGTATTATATGTGGATGACTTGATTATTACAGGAGATCACACACACAATATTGAAGTAACCAAGGATCAACTCAAACAAGCTTTTGAAATAACTGATCTATGGTTGATGCACTATTTTTTGGGCATGCAAGTATGGCAAGAAGAAGGAAGGATCATGCTTTCTCAAACTAAATATGCTCTTGATGTATTAAAAAAAATTAATATGAGTGATTGTAAACCATCTAATACACCATGTGAAGTAGGATTAAAATTGAGTGCCAACTCTACTCAAAAGAAGGTGGATGGAAAATTGTATAGACAATTGGTTGGGAGTCTTTTGTATCTTACTATAACTAGACCAGATATTGCATATGCAGTTGGTATTGTATCTAGGTACATGGCAGATCCACACATTGAACATTGGAAAGCAGCTAAAAGAATACTAAAATACATTAAGGGTACTTATCAACTTGGCATTGAATACAAATATGGAGGAGAGCCTACTTTAGTTGGATATACAGATTCTGATTATGCAGGTGATATTGATGATCGAAAATCAACCTCGGGATACATCTTTCATCTTGGATCAGGACCAATCTCTTGGAGCAGCAAGAAGCAATCAACAGTATCACTATCATCTACAGAAGCTGAATATATTGGTTCAACAAAGGCATCTCAAGAAGCATTGTGGCTTAGAAGGCTACTTGAAGAAACACACCATCTACAAGGATCTCCCACTACTATATTTTGTGATAATCAAAGCACCATCAAACTAGCAAAAAATCTTGTATACCATGCCAAGTCTAAGCATATAGAAGTGCATCATCATTTTGTTCGAGATCTAATTGAAAGTCAAGTGGTGGAGCTACAATTTTGTGGAACAGAGGATCAAATTGCTAACATCTTTACAAAAGCATTGCCTGTTGTAAAATTTGTCAAACTAAGAAACTTGATACATCTCACGAAAGTTGCTACTCTCTCCCAATAAACATTATGGGGGGGTGTTGGAGTAATGTTTATTTGACTTCGGTGCTGAAGTAGGTGCAACTCATTTATGAAAGAATCCTCCAGACTTCTCCAGCATCAGATCCTCTCAAACCTTCCAGCTTCTAGTGATTTCCTACACCGACGATTCTCATATTTTCTAGAGATCTCTAAGAGATCTATAAATACAAAATTCTACAATCCAGTTAGTGTGTGTCTAAAATAACAGTGTAATGCTGCTGTAAATGTTAATAATATATTCTACTCTTTCTATTGCAAAAGCTGCTCTGTTTTCTCTGTGATTTCTTTTTTTGCTCTGTATTTTTTCTATCAATTTAACTATTTATCAAAGATGATGGCAAAGATTGCATAGTCTGGGTTTACACTTGCCATTGACATTCGACTGAAAGTTTCTAAATTCTTTTCAACAAATGCGTTTTGAGCATACCCTGCAATTTTAGCATTCAATGAAACCACATTTATTTAAGGTATTCTGTCAAACAGTTCACATCCCTTGTCTATGCTTACACATCTTGTAGACATGTCTACCAGAGCATTTCCAACAGTGATGATGGACGTCTATACCCTGTTCCAAAGCTCCTATTTTGGCACAGGCCGTGAGTAGGGATGCAAATGAAGTCTATTCGGCACGGAAACCTATTTATTGCATATGGAGATATACGGGCGGAAGAAAATGGAAATGGTTTTAAAAACTCAAAACTTTACGCGGGATTAACAGGGAACCGGAACGGTGATAAGAAACGGCGAACGGGATAAATTAATGGGCCCACACCAGCCACCTAAGCGAGTCAACGCTTAGAGTGTGCTGGTTAAGCCAGCCCTCAAAAGTATAGAACATAGCGCATCAAACGAGTTTAAGATATTTAGCAATGAATACCGATCGCAGGGAAAAGAAAGGTTGGAAATCGGTTGCGGGTGGCTTAGACTTGAATGTAAGTGTAGAGGCCTTAGGAAACAAATTGGATCTAGGTCAAGCCGATTAGTATAAGCTATTGTTTGCAGATTCTAAAGCCTGACTACGTCCATCTACCAACACATACTTTCCACAAAGTGAAACGGTTACGTGTATTACCATTACAGAGTATGGTGCATTATTACAAGATTTCTTCATGATATAAAGAAGCAAAAGAAGGAACTCTTACCTATCCATATCGCAAGACGCCTCAAACCGTAAGGGTTTCCTCATAGCAAAATTCCATTCAGGCCGATGATGCTCGAGATCATTAAAAGTGTCAATTGCAGGCGCAGTCGGTAGAATCGTGTCAGGCAGAGGACAATGAATACACAGAAAAAGAAATCGCCAAGCATCAAGAATGACTATTCATTGAATCAAAATCATCACTGTAGGTTATAAAAAAAAATAGAAGTGAAACACAGATTTCCCTTCATAATACTGCGGGCTCCACTAAAAAGTGCATGCCTAAAAAAAATCCCGAGATCGAGAGGACACACCCAAAAATTGATTAGCAAGGAGGCTCACCACATCTCCAATCCGCTTCCTTTCCTTTTTGACAACCAGTTCAAAGACGTGCATGCTCGTGCATGAAAATGTTCCCCTCTTTTACTTGATCTTAACGTCAGTTCAAAATCTTAACACATGATTTATTTAAAATCATATTGTTTTACTATATCTAATTAATTAATTTCACATGATAATAGATTATCAATTATCATAAAATATAATTCAGATAAAATACTTTTTACCAGGCAATTTAATCTATTTAAATAATAATAAACTATTTACTTTAGATTCCATAAAATTTATTTATTTAATTATTATTTTTAATTCTAATTTTATTTAAATTACTTCATAAGAAATTTTTAATTTAATTAACAGCTCACACAAAGCCATTTAAAATACTAATTCCACCACATAATTCATTAACATAATAAACAACAAATTCGCCAATAGACACTTACTCGAACGTCCAAAAAGGTCAATACGGAGGGCTCTACATATTTATATATATGTTTCTGAGTTACACCAATAGGTGTATACAATGGCAGCACGGAGTGAAATGTGAATATGTTAACTTTCTCAAGAAACTTATAGAATGGTCAACATACATTACATAAATGATATATTGTAAATATGGACCGTTCACTACTATGTTTTAGATCTAATGGCAGATATTTTTTTGGCCTATCTTGCCCTAGAATGTAACTCTATTTTATAAGCGTGTTGTATTACGGCTGTGGTACAGAGAGATGGTGATATTTTTGAGGTCTAATAGCATTCGTGTTGTTTCTTGATCTTTGAGTGGTGATACTCCTATGAGAAGATTTCTCTACAAGTATACTTTAATCTTTATGATTTACTAAATAATACATTGGGCGGCTTTTGGAGTGTGGGGTTTTTCTCCCGAAAGGGTTTATCCCATGTAAATCACTATGTCGTGGTATGCATGATATTTATGTTTATTTCTATTTAAGTTTATGTAATTGTTAAATATCTATAAAATTTTTGCTTTAGTCTCCTCTCAAGATTAGTGTAGGAAGTTGTTCTGCTACCTTAGCTTCCTTACAAAATGATGTTTGGGGATATGAACTCTTGAAAAACATCCTTCTGTGCAACCTATTGTTGAAAATACGAAGAACGCTGAAAACCTCCTCTGATTCTTCAAATGTCATAGAGAAGAAAGTTTATGTGTTTGGAATTTGAAGTCAACCTACAGAAATAATGAGAAAGGATGCTTAGATGCTTGATAAATATCATTTGGAGGTGGAAGCATCAGTTAGGGCATCCAACCCCTGATTGAAGAGTTATCTAGCATGATTGTCAGTTAATTGGAAGCATTCCCCAAATTTTGAGACATCTTGAGGGAGAGAAAGTCTTCAAAATCTATAACTAGGAGTTGACTTTGGATGCCACCTTGCTAGTGTTAGGTTATTTTTGAAGATTTTCAAAATTTCTTTGATAAACTGTCTCCATTTCACCCTTGATTCTGGATGCCAAATTGATCCTAAGGTTGGGTTGACAGATTCACTGTGAAGCTATGATCAAATTTGGGGAGATGTTCTTGGAAGCTATAAACTGTGAAAACTAGATTTGTTGTCTCAAATTTCTAGGCACCTTCTTGAAATAAGGTGCTTCTGTTTGCCAAAATTAACCAATTTTTAGATGATTTTAAAATTCCTCTGATTTGACTTCTCGTGCTTCAATCTATAGTTGTTGGTGATTGATGATCCTCATGGACTGGATGTTGAATCCATCGCAAAGCTAGAAGAATCCTGGAAAGGATGACTAGTTGTGCAAGTTTTAAAAACTGATTTAGGAGGTTTAAATTCATAGGCACCCCTAACCCGCAAGGGTAAATTTGTGCTTCTGGGACACAATTTCTAGTTTGTAACTCTTGACGAAATGCTCCAGTTCAATCCCCGTTGATGGATGTTTGAATACTCTAGTGAATCTGTTCATGGTCTTGTCACGAAGATTGATCAACTCTGACGAGGTATTCTTGGAAGTCATGAAGCCTAAAAGAAACATCTGTTGCTCCAAAAATTTGCGTACCTTTTGCTAGAAGGGTGATTTTTTCCCTATACTTAGCCAATTTTTTATGTTTTTCAGCTTGCATTGACTTTTAGTATTTTTTGCTTAATCTTCATTTACAAGTGTTTGACCAATCCTATGAGTTGGCAGTTGGATTCATTGTGAAGCCGATAGGATGTTGAGAAGATGTCTAGGAGAAGATAGTTGCTAAAAACCACATTTGATTGCCCAAAATGTTGGGTGCCCCTAGCTAGCAAGGGTGCTTTTGCTCTTGTTTTCATCAATTTATCCTTCATTTCATGTGCTTGTTTGATCAATAGTACTTGTGTTTGATAGGTCTCGTGGATTGGTGGATAGATTCGTTGCAAATTTGGGTTGAAGTCTGGAAGATCATCTAGAGATAACTAATCCAAAGATTGACTTATGAATGGTTTCTTTTTTGGGTGCCCCTGGCCTATAGGGGCACTTTTATCTTGATAAACTATCAATTTTTATGTCTCTTGACTTTCAACATTCTCCCTCTTGATCCTCCTTTGTCGGTGCTTGATGAATTTGTTGAACTAGCTTGACAATTCATTGGAAAGCTTGTAGAATCATGGATGTCATATCCCCCAAAATTGTAGCATTGAGATATAAATCATCAAAAATAAGATTAAAAAATTACATATTAAAAACATTAACTATTTAATATTATTATAATTATAATTATTAAAGATAAAATTATAACTATAAATATTAAATATAATATTGTAATTACCAAAATATAAATACTAAATATTATAATCATTATAATAATGTAAAATACATAATTATATTGGCAATTTATTTTAATGTTACAATATGAAATATTAAAATAAATATCCAAAATAAAATAATAAAACAATATAATCTAAAAATCATTATAAACATCAATGATAATATTATAACTATAAATGATTATCAAAATAAACATAATTCTGATCTTAAAATAATAAAAATTGAACCACTAAAAGGCAACAATTCCTACACAAAAAGAAGTGATTATAAAATGAAACGATGCAATTAAAAGACATGGGTAAAACTTGTCCAAAGGCAACAATCAAGGGAGGAGGACATGACTTCTCACACCATAGCAATACTTAAGGAAGAACATCTTTAAAACAAAGGCATTGATGGATAGAGTGAGGAATATTTTAAGCAAAAATAAATAAAAAGAATGCAATAGATATGTGAAGGAATATATTCTGAGTTTTAAGCAGATATAAAAAGATATAAATAGTCAAAAAATGTAATTAAAAATACAATAGCAAACATGGGTTTTATAAGTAATTAGTATGTAGTGTGCATTTTACATATATATATAGATAGATAGATAGATAATATGTATAGGCAAGGGTGATGAAATTAGAAATAATTACACACACATATATATTCAATTATACAATGATGATGCTTGTAGCAATTATTGAGCCTTATAAGTAATTATGATCTTAATGTAAAAAATGAATAGGTTAATATTTATTTATATGTGTTTTTATCCTATGATCAATCAAATGTAAGATTGAAGGAAGGAAATTAAGGAATAAGAAGACATGGGAATACACAACAGATCAGGCGATTTATTCACTTAGCAATAATATTTTGAATATTTTGAATATAAGAAATAGATATGGGTAATCTGATTATTGGTGTAATGCTTTCTTTAGTATTATCATGATAATGATGTTGATATTGACTGAAGAGAATCAATAATAAATGAAAATGTATTTGATTGTTTAAAAGATTTTCTTCTTTGTGCTTGTACCCTATTAGAATGGGGGAAACATTCACCAAGTGGTTTTCCTAAAAACCCCACCCTCAGGCCCATATGCCCAAGGCAAGGGTTTGGTCATGAAGGGTGGGGTCCCAACTTAGATTTTGTTACATAGAGGGGTGGTAGGCCTTAGGCCCTTGGTCCTTAGGGTTTCCCTCATCTCCTAATAGGGCCAGTGTCTTTTGAGGTACTACTATGTGTGGAGAATGCAGGTACTAAGCCATTGGGAAAGGAGGGTTGTGGTGAACAACCTCTCATGCCTAACATGAAGGCTTCAGGGCGGATCCACCCCTGGCACTCCTCTTGCTTGTTAACATTTATGATTATGCTTATATTTTGGATATCTAGATATTAATGCTAATAGATATATGTGTATGTGGAAATGTTGTTAATATGGTGTATGCAGATTTCAAACCAAGATTACTTCATTAAAAAGAACATTCATTTGGAAGGAAGAAATCCTAAACCTAATCAACAAATGAATTCTAGGGAAAATTGGGTAAGGTACATTACAATGGTATCAGAGCATCTTTCCTAGCATCGTGTGCATGCTTGAGATGGTTGCTTGCATACTTGAGCTACCTGCTTGTTTACTTGAGCTAGTTTCCTACTTGTTTGAGTTGGTTTCTTGTGTGCTTGAGCTACTTGCTTACCTACATGAGCTAGTTGCCTACTTGCTTGAGCTGGTTTCCTACTTTTTTGAGCTAGTTGCCTACTTGCTTGAATTGGTTTCCCACTTACTTGAGCTACTTGTGTGCATTCTTGAGCTACTTGTTTGCATGCTTGAGCTACCTACTTGTCTGTTTGAGCTAATTGCCTATGTGCTTGATTTATTTGCTGGTGTGCTTGAACTACTTGCCTATTTACTTGAGTTGCTTATTCACCTACTTGAGCTACTTGCTTGTGTACTTGAGCTACTTTCTTTTTTTCTTGAGCTACTTGTTTGCCTGGTTGAGCTACTTACCTACTTGATCAAGCTACCTAATTGTCTGCTTTAATGTCTAATTCAAGTAGTTTTAAGTTATATTGATTTACAAACTCAAACTTATGGGTTTTGAGAGTTATGGAGAAATAGAACTTAAGAAAATTAGTCAATACATTAATTATCATCACTTGGGTCAGAACTTCCAACTCCTATCAAAACTAATATCATCACCACAATGAGCAACACCTTAAAATTACACATCTTATATTATGATTGCTTGAGTGCAAGAAATCTTGAGTGGGCTAGACTGTCATGTTCCCTGAAATTATAGCATTGAGATATAAATCATCGAAAACAAGATAAGCAAATTACATATTAAAAACATTAACTATTTAATATTATTATAATTATAATTATTAAAGATAAAATTATAACTATAAATATTAAATATAATATTGTAATTACCAAAATATAAATACTAAAAATTATAATCAGTATAATATATTGTAAAATATATAATATATATTGGCAATTTATTTTAATGTTAGAATATGAAATATTAAAAAATATATCCAAAATAAAATAACATAATTAATATAATCTAAAAATCATTATAAACATCAATGATAATATTATAACTATAAATGATTATCAAAATAAATATAATTCTGATCTTAAAATAATAAGAATCGAACCACCAAAAGGCAATGACTCCTACCACAAAAAGAAGTGATTATAAAATGAAACGATGCAATTAAAAGGCATGGGTAAAACCTGTCCAAAGGCATCGATCAAGGGAGGAGGACATGACTTCTCACACTGTAGCAATATTTAAGGGAGAACATCTTCAAAACAAAGGCATCGATGGATAGAGTGAGGAATATTTTAAGTAGAAAACAAATAAAAAGAATGCAACAGATATGTGAAGGAATATATTTAGAGTTTTAAGGAGATATAAAAAGATATAAATAGTTAGCAAATGTAATTAAAAATACAGCAGCAGACATGGGTTGCATAAGTAATTAGTATTTAGTGTGTTTTTTACATATATAGATAGATAGATAGATAATATGTATAGGCAAGGGTGATGACTAGAAATAATTACACACACACACACACACACACACATATATATATATGATTATACAATAATGATTCTTGCAACAATTATTGAGCCTTATAATTAATTACGATCTTAATATAAAAAATGAATAGGTTAATATTTATTTATATATGTTTTTATCCTATGATCAATCAAATGTAAGATTGAAGGAAGGAAATTAAGGAATAAGAAGACATGGGAATACACAGCAAATCAGGTGATGTATTCACTTAGCAATAATATTCAGCACATTTTGAATATAAGAAATAGATATGACTAATTTGATTATTGGTGTAATGCTTTCTTTAGTATTATGATTGATGAGCCCAGTTTTTGGCACATCTAGATCATACTTTTACAAACATTTTTTATGCTTTTTCATTATGCTAAAACAAACATTTGGTGTTGATTATGGGATAAAAACACTAACTTTTATACTTAAATGTAATGAGTATATTACACTGTCTTCCATGGTTATTACTTTAAATGTTTTAGTAGTTTGATGAATGCCTTAGTAAACCTCATGTGATGACAAACCTCCTGCAATCTCTACTGTTGAACTTCCTGCAGCCACGCCTGGAATAATGTTTTCTTTATTTTAATGCTTAAATAGATGAATAAATAAAATGATGAATCGTGTTAAATGTTGAATGTGTTGAGCTAACTCTCTACCTCAGGAATAGTCAGCAGGATATTTTGCAGGTACCACGATTGGAGGAAGGAATTCAATTCCCACTTGTGGATAGAAAGACCAAATCAATGAAGACCGGTTCTGCTGCTGAAGAATAGGGAGTCAGTTTCAACTCATCTGCCATACAAGAGGAGTGTTTCAGAAATCTAGCTCAGGCGTCTTGATGGAGCATGAATCCAAGATGATGGCACTTTAAGACTGAAACTGATTTGACTCAGTCCTTTCATTTCTATCCATTGCTTTTCTAAGTTAGTTGAATGTAATAAAGACCTCCCGATTTATAAGGGAAGGTTAGTAGTTAGATTTAGTTTTTCAATAAATAGCTCACTCTTCTTCAGAGAAGGGCTGAACCATTGTTGTGTAAACACATTTTCAGTTTCAAAAATACAGTCAAGAGAGATTGCATACTATGTATTGTTTTACCTTGAATCAATAAAGTTTATGAAGTTTTTCGCCTAATCTATTGTCTACTTTTGGCATGACCAAGGGGGGCCACTTAGGGAATTGTTTGTACTTTCATTTTGTAGGTTAGGATAGTTGTACTTTCTTTTGTAGAAGTTAATGTGTCTGTTCTTGTAGCTGATAGAAACACAGAGTTGTCAATTGTTCCTGCAGCCACTAGAAACAGAGTAGTTTCATCTTTCAGTTTTCATTTCCAAAGCAAGTTATTCAGTAAAGTAATTCCAGTAATTAGAGTTCTAGCATTTTAGGAGATCATGCATGTCTGGAAAGGTGATTAGTGCATATATTGTGCTGACCCATTTCAACTACACTGTTACAGAAAAAGAAATGTTAGCAATCATTTATGCCCTCAACAAATTCAGGCATTATATAACAGGCTATCAAATATTTGTCCACACTGATCATGCAGCAATCAGGTATCTTATGAACAAAAGCTCAATAACAGGAAGACTAGCAAGGTGGTTGTTGCTCATGTAGGAGTTTGACATTACAATTGTGGACAAGCCAGGTAAAGCCAATGTGTTTGTTGATTTCCTGTCTCGGATTCAAAGGCAAGATGACTCTGCACTTATTGAGGATTCCTTTCCTGATGAGCATTTATTTGCAATCAAGGTTATTCACCCATGGTATGCGGATATAGCAAATTATCTTGCTGCAAGAAGAAGTCCTCCTCAATTCTCCCCTAAGGAAAAGCGATTATTGGTAGAGAAAAGTTTTAACTTTTCCTGGATTGCAGATTGCATGTTTTATACAGGGCCAAATCAAGTTATGAGGAGATGTGTACGAGAGGAAGATACTCATGAT
This sequence comes from Sequoiadendron giganteum, assembly GCA_007115665.2. Classification (NCBI taxonomy): domain Eukaryota; kingdom Viridiplantae; phylum Streptophyta; class Pinopsida; order Cupressales; family Cupressaceae; genus Sequoiadendron; species Sequoiadendron giganteum. The sequence goes on from CM021102.1 coordinate 513,218,560, forward strand.
ATACTGCATGAAATTCATGATGAGCCGTGTGGTGGGCATTTTGCTGCAAAAAGGACAACAATAAAAATCTTAAATACTGGCTATTATTGGCCAACTCTTCATAGAGATGCAGCCAAATATACCAGGAGATGTGACAGATGCCAAAAGATGGGAAGGCCAACCAAATCAGATGAGATGCCTCTATTTCCACAAGTGATTGTTACCCCTTTGACAAATGGCTTTGGATTTTGTAGGACCAATTGATCCACCTTCAAATGGTAAGTCTTATATCCTTGTATGCACAGATTATGTGACAAAGTCGGTAGAAGCTAAACCTATGAAACATGCTAGGGATAATAAAGTAGCTAAATTCCTCTATGAGGATATATTCACCAGATTTGGTGTCCCTAGGGAAATAGTGACAGATCAGGGGGCACGGTTTACCTCTACTCTAATTATAGCCTTAGTCAATGAATATAACATAAGGCATAGGAAATCAACTCCTTATCATCCACAGGCTAATGGCCAAGTGGAGATCGCCAACAAGGATATAGAGACTATTCTGACTAAGACTGTAGATTTGCATAGAAAGGACTAGGTTGCATGATTACCTGAAGCTATATGGGCCTACTGAACTACATGGAAAACTACTACAGGATACACACCTCTTGAAATGGTGTATGGCAAAACAGTTGTGATGCCAATAGAGTTTGAACATAAAACTCTAAGAACAACATTGAAAATGGACATGGACTTAACAACTACACAAAAGGAAAGAGTCATGCAGCTCAATGCCTTGGATGAGCTCCGAAAGAATGCCCTGCACCACTGAGATAATACAAAACCAGCGCATAAAATAGCATGATAAGTACATTAAAGAAAAGAAATTCAAAGCAAGAGATTGGGCTCTGTTATATCACTCACGGTATAAGGACAATCAAGGCAAACTGCAAACTAGATGGTTGGGTCCATATGAGATTGAGGAAGTATTCACAAATGGTGCTATTCAACTGAGGACCGTTGATGAGGTCCGATTCAAGTTACTAGTCAATGGGCATCATCTCAAACTCTACTATAAGCCCATTGATAGGGAAGAATTTTTGAGCCAGTTCGAGTTTGTGCAGGAAACAGTTGATCCTGCAGCCAAAGGGATAGAGTTATCACTCGATTCCCTATGCCATGCATAAAAGTGCATAAAAATGTCATAATAAAGGGGTCATCCACTCAGATCCCCATTCCATTCATTCACTCCATCCGTAATTTGTCCACTCATACTCTTTCTGCCACCTCATCCACCTATCATTCTCCATACCATCCACATTTCTATGGATCACATTTTTCAATGAAGAAGTGAAGTCACATCAGGTAATTACGGCAGTTCCATTCAGGTGAGTTCCACTTCACTTTAAGATTGCTTAGTTATTTTATTTATTACATTTATTTCGGTATTAATTAATGCAAACTACATTCCTATATGGTTGTTGTCCCTTTCGGCCTTTTCGCACACTTGGGCACGCTTTTCCATTTTACATCTTTATGCCACATCATTGTTTCTGCCGCCTTAAAGCCTTGCCACTATCTTTTCGGCGTGAGCTATGGATATTTGAAAAATTTCCAATTAATGAACTGAACACCATACCTCTTGCAATAATGAACCTAAACATATTTTACTCATCTATGATTACTTTCTCCTTCACTAAAAATTGAATGTTTGAATTCCTTTTTCTATATTTTCTGTATCTTTTGAAGAGGGGTTCAAAAGTTTTGGTTGAGGGGAGGGAAGTGCTAAGAGTGGGGTTGTAGGAAGTTCTGGTTGTGTGAATTTGAAAAAAGCCAGGTGATCATCACCTAAAGGGTTTAATTGCAAAAAAACTAAGGAAATGGGGGGTCAGCCGATTCGACATGAGCCTGCAGATCATAACATTTTGTTGCAGGATGTGCTTCATGTGCCACCGTTCAGGCAATATGGGTGGCTTAATTACTTCCTGAAGCTTGAAAAATTTGATGTGGACATTGTAGAGGAATTTACAAGGACATTTCAAAAAGGAGAAGCAAAAGTTAGAGGAATAACAGTGAATGCTTCAGTTGATAAAATTGCAGAGATAACAGGGTTACCTCAAGTCGGAGAAACATTTCCTCGAGGTAGGGATGCAAAGAGCACCAGGGCAGAGTTTACTCGGCCAAATGACCCTCCTCTATGGGTAGATAAGCAAGGTGCACAAAGTATGAGTCTGCCTCAGGACTGGGTGCCACGAGTAGGGTATATAATCAAATACATAACCTATGAAGGTAGATTCTCAGTCCTACATTCTCATCACTTTAAGCTTTTGTCTCATTTACACCATGGCTTGTTGATGAATGTTCCCGACTTCCTTTACAACTTGTTATCCAATAGTTTTGTTGAATATAGAAAAGGTAGGGTTAACTCTGTATCCCACCACTACCTTATTAAATTGCTTGTTGAAAAATCTATTCAATATACATCAAGGATGACCTGGGAGGAGTTTATTGTCAATTTTAATCCCAAAATTCAAAATGTTGGACCTAGAGGGGAACCTCTTACCTTCAAGCGTCGAACCTCCCAGTCCATAGACCAGACCTCTGCCACTATGTTCCCTACATAGGAGTCATCCGATTCATAGGATGACGTTCCTCTTTCTAAAAAAACCCCTATCAAAAATCCTAAGTCTTCTTCCAATGTTAGGAAAGGGAAGTCACCTATTGTGACAACCCCTAAGTCTGCAAAAAGGAAACAAAAAGAAAACCCCTTTGTTCCTACGGCAAAGCCCTAAAAGAGGCATCAGACTCCAGAACCTGGAAGCTCGACAGTCACTTAATGCTACTCCTGCTGCACCACCAACCTCAGAACCTTCCAGTCCTATACTAGAAATGGAGGAACCTGTTGTTGTGGAAACCGTAGGTACACCTGAAGGAGCAAGCCTAGATGAATTGGCCACCATTGCAAAGTAGATGGAGGAAAGTATGATAGGAATGCTATAGGAAGAAGGAGGATATGTTGAGAAGGAAAAGGTATCAGTTGTGACTCCATTGGAAAAAGAGAGAGACAACATTGGCATGACTGATGAGATTCCTGCTACTCAAGAAGATTTGGAAGATTGGAAATAGGAAGGCAATTCGGGACAGGAAAACTCTAAACCATCAGATAAAACAGAGGTAGTTGGAGAAGAGGAACAAAGAAAGGTGAATGCAACTGAAGAAATACAGGGATCACCTGCATTAGGCTATAATCATAGACCTCCACTCCATGTCACAAACTTTGCTACAGGGATGGCATGTTTTGAAGAACTCCAGCATCAGCAAACTACTGTTGCACTTGAAATCGAGAGATTACGAAGAATAATCCAGAACAAGAACCTGGAAATTGCTAATTTAAATGACACTCTCAACCAGGTGGTAGAGCTTGTTCCATGTTTGACGCAATGTCGAGCACCTTCACCTGTTTATGCAATGTATCTCAAGGAGCTTTATTTAAACTTCCAATTGATTAGAATCTGAAAAGGTAAAAATCCTTCATTAGATACCCCAGAAGAATTTTATGAGGCATATAGGGATTCACCTTTGCACATCAGGAATCTTCTGTGTGAATTTTATCTGCATAATTTAGTTGTACCTCAGGATAAATATTGGAACCCTTTATGTTATGTTGGCAATATTCATATCAGCGCATTGATCTCCTAGATTACCAGTGAAATAAGCAGAGGGGAACAATTTGATAGTCATCAGCATAATGAGGTCAATATGCCATTATTAGCAAGGAATGAATCAAAGAATGGAATGGGTATCTATTTCGATTGGAAGAAATTATGGAGAGATGAAAGAGCCAGGCCATTGATTGAGCCTTTGAGGCAAGAAATATTTTCTCTGTATTCTTAGGTAATAAACAATGATCTTGGGGCTACAAACCTGCACATTCAAGCAAGATAGGAATATCTTCCATTCCAGTTAAAAAGAGAAGAACCACATGCTCCCAATACCTTGTATGCAGCAACCAGAAAGGTAGAGAGATATATGAGGAATTCCAAGACAAAAAGGGAGAATTGGTTGCCTTTGGTTATGCAACCACCTATTCTCCTATGGCCATTACTTTCTATGCAGGGGGACAACAACGTATATAACAGGAGTTCTGAGGATAACAGATGGCAAAGGTTGGAGGCAATGCGAGCTCACTTCTGGAGTTTCCAGCATGGAGAGTGTGGACAGCAGCAGAATGCTGACTTAAGAGAATTTGTCAGGAGGAGAAATGCCAAATTTGTTGAAGGGTCCAACAAATAGCCGGTTGAGAGGAATGATTAGCCCAATTTTTGGCACATCTAGATCATACTTTTACAAACATTTTTTATGCTTTTTCATTATGCTAAAACAAATATTTGGTGTTATGAGATAAAAACACTAACTTTTATGCTTAAATGTAATGAGTATATTACACTAAGTCTTCAATGGTTATTACTTTAAATGTTTTAGTAGTTTGATGAATGCCTTAGTAAACCTTGTGTGATGACAAACCTCCTGCAACCTCTACTGTTGAACTTCTTGCAGCCATACCTAGAATAATGTTTGCTTTAGATTAATTCTTAAATAGATGAATAAATAAAATGGTGAATCGTCTTAAATGTTGAATGTTTTGAGCTAACTCTCTACCTCAGGAATAGTCGACGGGATATTTTGTAGGTACCACGATTGGAGGAAGGAATTCAATTCCCACTTGTGGATAGAAAGACTAGATCAATGAAGACCGGTTCTACTGCTGAAGAATAGGGAGTCAGTTTCAACTCATCCGCCATACAAGAGGAGTGTTTCATAAATCTAGCTCAGGCATCTTGATGGCTCATGAATCCAGGATGATGGCACTTTAAGACTGAAACTGATTTGACTCAATCCTTTCATTTCTATCCATCGCTTTTCTAAGTTAGTTGAATGTAATAAAGACCTCCCGATTTATAAGGGAAGGTTAGTTAGTAGTTAGATTTAGTTTTTCAATAAATAGCTCACTCTTCTTCAGAGAAGGGTTGAACCATTGCTATGTAAACACATTTTCAGTTTCAGAAATACAGTCAAGAGAGATTGCATACTATGTATTGTTTTACCTTGAATCAATAAAGTTTATGAAGTTTTTCGCCTAATCTATTGTCTACTTTTGGCATGACCTAAGGGGGACCACTTAGGGAATTGTATGTACTTTCATTATGTAGGTTAGGATAGTTGTACTTTCTTTTGTAGAAGTTAATGTGTTTGTTCCTGCAGTTGACAGAAACACAGAGCTGTCAACTGTTCCTGTAGCCACTAGAAACAGAGTAGTTTCATCTTTCAGTTTTCATTTCCAAAGCAAGTTATTCAGTAAAGTAATTCCAATAATTAGAGTTCTAGCATTTTAGGAGATCATGCATGTCTGGAAAGGTGATTAGTGCATATATTGTGCTAACCCATTTCAATTTTACGTCCTCGAGTTGATAATTAAATGGGGTTCTTTAGCAGATTATGGTTGTTGGTTGTGATGTTCAATCCCTAAGTAGAGGAATTCATATTCCTAGTTATTAAGTTGATTAAAGAACACTACAATGATGATAATGATGTTGATATTGACTTAAGAGAATCAATAATAAATGAAAATGTATAATTGATTGTTTAAAATATTGTCTTCTTCGTGCTTGTACCCTATTAGGATGGGGGAAACATTCACCAAGTGGTTTACCTATAAACCCCACCCTCAGGCCTGTAGGCCCAAGGCAAGGGTTTGGTCATGAAGGGTGGGGGTCCCACCTTAGATTCTATTACATAGAGGGGTGATAGACCTTAGGCCCTTGGTCCTTAGGGTTTCACTCATCTCCTAATAGGGTCAGTGTCTTCTGAGGTACTACCATGCGTGGAGAATGCAGGTACTAATCCATTAGGAAAGGAGGATTGTGGTGAACAACCTCTCATGCTTAACATGAATGCTTCATGGCAGATCCACCCTTGGCACTCCTCTTTCTTGTTAAATTGCATTTATGATTATGCTTATATTTTAGATATCTAGATATTAATGCTAACATATATATGTGTATGTGGAAATGTTGTTAATATGGTGAATGCAGATTTCAAACCAAGATTACATCATTAAAAAGAACATTCATTTGGAAGGAATAAACCCTAAACCTAATCAACAAATGAATTCTAGGGAAAACTTGTTTAGGGACATTACACTTGAGAAGACAACTAGTTTTTCAAGTCTTAACAACTGCATTTGGCCTCTTGAATTCATGGGTGCCCCTAGGTACAGGGGTGCTTTTGGCTCTAGTTTTATCAATTTTCTGATGATTTTACTCTCCTTGTGCTTTGTGTTCACCATGTTACTTGACTAGGTTGACCGCAATGTCAACGACACGATCACGTTCACCATTGTGATTGCTTTCATCACTTTGCATACATCAAGATTGGGAATTTTTCCAAGGCATTAATTGTGTAGAACCTCCCTTGTGACAACGCATCCTTTTTCTATACTTAGATTATTATTTTCATTTTTCAACTTTTGAAATTCCCCTCCGTCGTTGAGAATATTTCGAGCATCTTTCACCATAAACTCTTCTATGCAATGTCTAAAGTTGATATTTTGACACCTGGTATAGGCAACTGCCATTAATGACCTCAGAGGTTTTAACTTTTTTCTGAAAAAGTGTGTGTGAGGGGGAAAAAGGACATTAGATTCGAATTCAATATGAACAAGAATGCAATTTGACAAAGGAATCTAATCTATAGTCAAATGCACAAATCTAAAATCTAAAACTCCTACATACAAGACTAAGCTATACTATTGAAAACATAATAAGGAACCTACTAATTACCAAATGAAATGAAAGCAAAAGATAGTTTCACCATCCTGTAGTAGAGTGTATTTGCTCGATGTTGGATTGCTCTTTTCACAGTGAAGCCTCCAAAGTTCGTGTGTAAAGTTTGGATGAATACTTGGTTGATCGAAGGAAAGAATGAAGCTCTGTCAAGGATGATCTCGATAGCACTTTGTTGCATAAGGTATGTTAATTCTCCAATCCTTTTTTGTGAGGAGAGAGGTTTATTATATAGGAAATGAGATTTGAAATGGATGATCAGGATCGTGTTGGAGAAAATCTAGATCAACGGTCAAAATATGTTGAGAAGATTTCAACATGAGAAGATTGTGCAAAGTTGATTGCACAATTTGGGTGATTGAAGAAAAGATTGGCTAGTCAGGATTTAGATTGATCACTCGGGATTTGATTGATTAGTCAAGGTTTAGTTAGGAATTAGATGGTTGAGTTAGCAAAATTAGATTGCTTAGTTAGCAACCCATGATTTTCTCAATCAGAAAGTGGGTGAGGAATATGAATTAATTTATTTAGTTAATTAATTCCTTTTTTGTGTTTGATTTTCGATAATTGACTTTTCAAATTTTTGAGGGAAAGTATCTTAATTAAATTATTATGATTTAATAATTTAATCGACTTTAGGGAAAATAAGATGATTTAGCGATGTAATTAAATATTTGGTGTTATTTAATTAATCGGGACGAAATAAGGTGGGATTAGGACTTCATTAAATAAATGTAATTTATTTAATTAGTCGAAATGATGAAACATGAATTAATCAAATAAAGTTGTATTATTCAATTAATAGTAGAATTAGGTTTTTTAGGATTTTATTAAATAAATAAAATTTATTTAATTTGTCGAAAATGATGAAAAAGTGAATTAATTAAAAAATATTATATTATTCAATTAATAGAGAAATTTAGGGTATTAGATGTTATTTGATGTTGTGGAATGATCGTGGGGTGATTTGAGATGTTCCAAGATGTTCTGAGATGTTTCAAGACATTATGGGTTGATTTCGAGATGTTTCGAGAAATTATGGGTTGATAGGTGTTAACTCAATTTTACATGTCTACATTTTGCCACTCTCTGATACAAAGTATTGGTTGCTTTGTTTCAAATATTTTGTTTTTAAGATCAATTTGTTGAAAAAAATTATGCCCCATTGTGCCCCAATGTTTCGTGGAATTATGGTAGGACTATGTGTTGCCCCCTCGAGAGGTTGGCCGAAAATTTCAAGTTTTAAGGTCAGGTTCACGACTCTATTCTATTTTTGTTCCGATGTGTTTAGGTCACAGAAATAGGTTTATAGATCCTTCGTTTCTTGTTCTAATGTTCATAGGGCTACTTGGCATCCACAGTTTGGAGAGCCTAGTGTTGTGAGCAATGGTGGTGTAGGTGATCAGTTTATGAGACAGGCAGATCGTTTTGGTGGTCTATAGGGTTTTTTCATTCTTGTCGAGGTCTTACTTTTTGTACCTATTCTTCATGTTGTTTATTACTCAAAGGTATATTGTAAACATGTGTTTTGTATTTATATATATTCATCGACCCAGTGGAGGCCTCGTATTATGATTTTGCATATCCTATCACACTTATGATGTACTCTCTTTTTTGATGATGATATAAATGAGATATACCTTCTTTGATTCATTCTCGTTTTATGCCTATGTGATGATGATATATGATGATGTATGTTTATCTATGGTGTTGATATGAATGAATTTCCCATACATTATGGTTTTTATTGGTTTATTATCATCATGATGTGTATTGATGATATTGTGGATGCAGAATGGTACTAATGGTATTGCTATGCAGGGTTTACCCAGAAGAAATTTTGATGATTCGATAGAAAAATGATGTTAATTAGAGGAAATATTTATGATGGATATAAATGTGATGCTAATCAATAGTTGATGAATTTCCTTTGCTTTGCTTTAGAGACTTCGTAGTTTTGAACAATCCGTTTTGATTTAGCAAATAAATACGATGCACCAGGGTATTAATGACCAAGGTGACTTTGTATCTATTACGTCGACTTTGACTCTACAAACAAGGGGTATTCTTGCTCATACCAAACATACGAAAACCTTGTTAGAGTGTATGGGTGAGAAGCTTTGAAAAAATGTTGAACCAGTAACACAAGAGGTATTAAGAACCTAACATGTCACTGTTACACAAAATGTTCCAAAGATAACTTCCACACACAGAACAAAGCAAGTATTCACCATGGTAGTATAAAAAGACTATCCACAAACAACAAATCGAAATGACACTCAATTGCCCCCATTCCTTCTTCTCTAAATCCTTATGGACATCCTTGAGAGATATTGGGAATGATTCAATAATGTAAATCACAAAAATAAGACAACAAAAAGATAAAACAATGTTGTTATATCACTTGCCATATATGTTTGGGGTGGGTCTATTATCCAATGTTGACCATGTCTATCATAAGAATGGATCCATTAAGACTTATCTCAGGATGTTGTTGGGTCTTGTCAAAAAGATATGTATCTGATACTTGGCTTTGTTTTAGTTCGTTTTGTGATCAAATTCTTTTGTGATTGTCTACTTGAAGGTTCCTACTATTGATTTTTTGTTTGTTTGTTTTGCTTGCTTTGTCAAAGGGTGAGTGTGACAATATATTTATTATGGATGATGTCTTATTGTGAATTGTGATGAATGGGATGGGTCTTTTTTTTTCTTTTTCTAAGTTTTATGGTGTTGTTTTTTTGTTTTCCAGGGAATAAACTAGGGCCTTGGGGGCTCATCAAAGATAATCCTTGCATGTGTTTGTACACGCAGAGGCTTGTAGTTCACTTGGTTTGAGTGTTTTTGACCTTTTCTATTTTGTGAATGTTTTTGTCTTTTTTTTATGACAAAATTGAAATAAAGCATGTTGGGAACCTAAGGGGACTGATCTAGGGTCTCAGGGGCTAATAATCCTTGCCTATGTTGTACACGCAGAGACCACGTAGTTCGACCATTTGACTCAAAGCATAAATTGTTCTTGGGTAAACAATATTGATTACTTGGATTGATATTCCACTTCTGTGTCTAGAGGATATGTTGTAGGAAATCTACTTGAACTAGTTGTGAGGTTCAAGCATATGTTGATATCTTAGATTGTTTGAGTGAATGAATAATCCCACGATGTTGTTTTGTTTTTGATGTTTTATCAAATGTTTTTATTTTTTGTTGTTTTCTAGATGTTTTTAATTCTTGTTGTTTTGACCATGTTGGGATGTTCAAAGATCGAATATATGAATAGCTTTTGAAATTGCCCCCAATTGTAGACAAGACGACTTTCCTTAATCAGTGACAAGCAATGGTTGGATACACTATTTTATTGTGACATGAATGGTTGGATGTTATGTATAGTATTGATAGATAATGATGCTAGTTTATTCAAACATAGCACCTGTTTGCTAGGTTTTCACTATGGTACCTGTTCTATGAGCGTCGTAAAGTGGTTTTCACTCAAGGAACATTTTATTTCTATTTACTATTTTTCTTACCTTTTTTTGATTTTTTTGTATTTTTATCTTCTATTTTTTTTTAACCCTTTTGCCTGGTGTATTCTGACGTGCTTTATGTGTAGAAATTTTTGAGGTGGTTGTTGTTCAGCAGTTCAGCCAAAGGTTCTCCTTCAGGAGTAGCTAACTGATATGCCCCACAATTGTAGCTTGTTCTGATGACAAATGGGCCTAACCAGTTGGGTTCAAATTTACCTTTTCCATCCTGATTTAGTTGTACCTTCTTATTCTCTTTGAGGACCAAGTTGCCAACTTGAAAGTTCCTATCCTTAATCCTTTTTCCATAGTTTCATTTGAGTCAATTCTGATAAATCTGCAGATGGTTTAACGTGCTCAAACGCTTTTCATCTAGGATTTCTAATTCATTTAGCCTAGATACCTTGTATACTTCGTTGTTGACCATAACTTTTTAGTGAAACTCGTAATGAAGGGATTTTGACCTCAATAGGCAAGACGACCTTTGATTCGTAGACCAAGAAAAATGGTGTGGCACCAATAGATGTGCAAATGTTGGTTCGATAGACCCATAAGGTTGGGTTTAGCTGCAAATGCCAATCATGACTAGCAGCATTGACAGTCTTTTTGAGTATCTTGAGTAATATGGTTTTATTAGATTCATTAGCTTGATTGTTTCCTTGGGTGTAATAATGCGTGGAAAATTTGTGTTGGATAGAAAATTGAGAACAAAGCTCTTGGACATCCTGATTTTTGAATGGAGTTCCATTGTCTATTATTATTGTTTGGAGAATTCCATATCTGCAAATGAGATAATTCAAAATGAATATTGATATTTGTTTATCGGTGATATAGGTCAATGGAATTACCTCTATCCATTTAGTGAAATACTTTTTTGTTGTGATAATGAATTTGTGCCCGATGGATGAAGTAGATGAAATCTTGCCTACTAAGTATAATCCCCATTACGAGAAAGGCCATGGTGTGGTTATAGGTCTCAGTTCATGTGTTGGTGCATGAACCAGATCACTGTGCTACTAACATCACTGACACTTTCTAGAGTAATGTATGCATTCTTGTCCCATGAAGGGCCAATAGTATCTTGTTCTAAGCAGTTTTTGGACTAAGTGAAGTCCGCCAAAGTGGGATCTGCAAATACCTTTGTGAACCTCTTGTAAGTCTATTTATGTTTCTTCTACATTAACACACTAGAGTAACATATCATCTAGACTATGGTGGTATATGGTATCTCCTAGGATGGTAAAGCGATAAGTTCTATAGGTGAAGGTTTTCTTTTGGGTGGTCGTTAGGTCAAATGGTATGATACCATGTTGGATGCATTCAAAGGTATCTTGGTACCATGGGGAGTTAGGACCAAAAAAAACACATACCAATTATAATTCTAGGATGTTGAATGTAGGAACAAGAAGTTGTTCCATGAGGAGCTCATACTTAGGCACGTTTTGTGGAATATAAAGCAGTGAGCCTATTGTTGCCATTGCATCGGTCACTTTGTTATTGATACGATGGATTTTCTCAAAGGTTATTTTGACAAAGTATTCCTTGAAGCTATCCAACATCCTTTTATATGGAAGTAATTTGTCATCATTTATCTAGTACTCATTGTTCACTTGTCTGATCACTAGCTGAGAATCTTTGAAGACATGTAGCTCTTTTATTCTCTGTTCAATAGCCATTTTTAACCCTATGATAAGAGCTTCATATTCTAAGATGTTTGTGCATTGGAATGAAATCCTATATGCCTTGGGTATACTATCTCCTTGTGGTGTGAGAAATAGAATACCGGCTCCAGATCCATGTTGAGTGTGGGACCCATCAAAGTATAGATTCCATTGGTCTACCTGCATTTTCATCAAAACACTCTCATCTATAAAATCCATTGTGAGAGGTTTATGATCATCTATTGGTGCTTTAGCTAGTTTATCTGCTATAATTTTTCCCTTGATAGATCTCCTATCCACATACTCTATATCAAACTCACTCAAGATCATTACCCATTTGGCTATTCAGCCTGTTAGAGTTGCTTTTGCTAGCAAGTACTTGAGTGGGTCTACTTTAGAAATCAGCTTTACTTTTCTGTTTAGGATGTAGTGTCTCATCTTTTGTGTTGAAAATATGACTGAGAGACATGTTCTTTCAATGGGCTTGTAGTTTAGTTCGTATCCCACCAGTGTTTTGCTGATATATTAGACTTCCCTTTCTTTGTTGTTATCATCTAGCTGGGCCAAGAGAGCTCCTAGCATTGTTTGTGTAGTAGACATGTAAAGTAGCATTTCCTTTTCTGGGATAGGTGGCATAAGTACAGGAGGAGTAAGTAGGTACTCCTTGACTTGTTGGAATGCTTGGTCACATCTCCCATCCCATTTTAAGGTGATGTCCTTGTTTAGGAGATGGGTAAAAGGGTGACATTTGTTTGCCAATTGTGTGATAAATCGCTTGATGGATTGTAGCTTCCCTTGTAAGCTCCTCAACTGTTTCAATTTCTTTCGTGGAGACGTCTCTATTATTGCTTTTACTTTTGTCAGATCCACTTCAATCCCTCTTCTTGACACTATGTACCCCAACAACTTTCCAGATGTTACTTCGAACACACATTTCTTAGGGTTGAGTCTCAGATTATACTGCTCAAGTCGATCAAATACCTTTTCCAATTTTATCAAGTGGTATGCCCTTTTGACTGAATTTTCTATAATATCATCCACATAGTCCTCCATGATTGTGTGTATTTTATCATGAAATACGGTCATCATTGTTCTTTGGTATGTCGCTCCTAAATTCTTTAGATCAAAGGGCATTACATTCCAGCAGAATGTTCCCCAAGCACAAGTAAATGTTGTTTTGTGTTGTTCATCTGGAGAGATCTTTATATGGTTGTATCCAAAGAAACCATCCATTAAGGAGAGCATCTCATGCCCTACTATTAGATCCACAATCATGTTGATACTTGGTAATGGAAAGTCATCCTTTGGATAGGTCGTGTTTAAGTCTTTGAAGTCTGTGCATATCCTTATGCCTCCAGTAGGTTTGGACACTAGTACTAGATTTGATATCCATTGTGGATAGTCGATGGGTCTGATGAAACCCACATCTATTAATTTCTTTAGCTCTACCTTTACCAATAATTCTATCTGTGGATGCATTTTTTTGATTTTTTGCTTTATAGGCTTTGCTCTAGGGATTACAGCTAGGTGATGTACCACTAATGTTGGATATAGTCCATGCATGTCAGCATAGGTCCATGAAAAATTTACCTTCTAAGCATTGATCAAAATTGTGAAGTTGTCTCTTTCTTCTGGGTCAAGTGATGTCGCATGATAGGTTATCTTCGGGTCCTCTGTTGTGCCAACATTTATGGGTTCTTCTTCTTCTACTAAAAGCGTTGACCTTTCCTGATATTCTGTTATGTGGAGATTGAATTTGGGTACCTCTGAGAGGTTTTCACCTTCGGATGCATCCTTTATTTTCCTATTTTTTGGATCCGATAAAGCCACAACATGGTTTTCTGCATGGGATCGTATTTTTATGTTGTTTCTTTCATTTTTGTGACTGGAAAGTTAAATCCCTCCACCAAAGTATGCCTCATGTTCAAGTTCCATGATGAACCCTACTTTGTGATCTCCTGCTGGTATGTCTAATTGAAGTCCCATGAACTCTGTGATTGCCTCGTTGTTCTGGAATTGATCCAAAATAGGTGCATGTTGTTGTTGCTCCCAATCTATGAGTTGTGGGTAGCAGAGTGGGAGGTTATCATCTTGGTCTGCAAAGCTTATGGAAGTAGGTGAAAGGGTCAGTATGGATCAGGTGTCCTTTTCCCACTGAGTGTCTAGGACGTCATTGCTAGAAGTGGGAAAGTCATATCCGGTGATGAAGGAAGGAGAGTCCCATTCGTATTCATTAGAGTCTGTGCCAGAATTGTAGTAAATTTTGGGAATGGTTTGAATATGTTGGAGAGGGAACCTATCAATACTAAAGCTATCAAATAGGTCTTCTATGGGTAATTTTTTGTCTATGGTATGATAGGTATCCAGTGTCGTAATTCTAGCAGAATTTTCTCGCTTCTTCCAAGAGGTTTTTCTAGTTTTTGAAATAACCACATATTTTGGTTTATAAACTAGCCCCATATTTTTATTCCTTTGCTCAATTATGATAGGCTCTGATCAACCTTGTTTGTGTAGCCCAAGGCAACCTTTTCCATTATATCCCATCTTTTTAACTAGTTTATAACCTTTTGTGGTAGGTTCAATTAAAAGGGGTTGTGGCTTTTCTGGTTCTTCTTGGTCCTTGTAGATCATAGATGAATAGTAATCCTCGAATATTTCTTCATCTTTCATGTCTCCCCGCCTAGTGAAGATTGTGGGTTTGGCTATCATTTGTACTATTTGGATCTCTTTTGGACCTCCATATACTCTAGGTGTTGGTGGAAGCATGTGGATGTAGAATGCTTGGTTAAAATAGTAATTCCCATTACCCTTATCAAGTACTTGAACCTTGGCTTCTATTTTTGGTTTGTCACTTGAGATGTTCTTAGTCGAGGTTGATGAAAGTGTGGAGGGGTCAACATAAGAAAAGGAGTGGAATGCAATGTCGTTGCTAGGAACACATTGAATTTTATTGTATTTCTCTTCCAACTTGGCACAAAAATGAAAAGGCTCGGGATCAACATATAGTGTTACTTCTTTTCCTTCATGGGGAAATTTTAAGCATTGATGAAAATTGGAAGGGACTTCTTGTAATGCCTGGATCCAAGGGCATCCCAGGAGGAGGTTGTATGGAAACTCAAGGCCTAGTACTTGACAAGGTGTTTATGTGATGGTTGGTCCTATCTGCATTGGTAACCTGACTGATCCTTCATAATTTCTTTCAATATCATCGTAGGCCCTTATGGTGATGCTCTTTACTTTGCTAATCACATCATCAGAATACCCCAACTGTTTGAAAAAATTTAAGGTACAGATGTTTAATCCTGCACCATTAACTATCAATACTCATTTGACCATGGTTTTATGAACACCAACCTCTATGTAGAGGGCTTGGTTGTGGAATGTTCTTTGAGGTAGATATTTTTCACAAAATATTAGATGATTACTTGTTGTGATCTTTCCAACCATGGCTTGGAAATCACTAGGATCGAGGTTATTAGGGACTACTATTTCTAATTCCTTTTCAATTATTTCCCTATGGGCAGGTGATAACTTTAACAACTCCAAGATTGAGATTAGGGCAGGATTTTTCTTCAATTGTTCCACAATAATATAGTCATTTGGTGACTTGATTGTTAGTTTGGGTGGGACTCCTTGAATTGTAACCCTTCCTCGACTGGTGATTATATTACAGTTGTTATCTCCACCTTGTAAAGTCACTATGTTTGCCCTATTATCATCAACTTACGAGAGGGTTCCTAAAATTGTGTCCCCATATGTGTAATTAGCGTTATGGTACTCTTGTTCCTTTCCTTTGAAATTTATCTTGGCATGGTTCGGGATCGAGTTTGTGTGTATTTGCAGGTCCTTATTCCTAAGACAATGTTCGACATCTACCTCCCCTTTGTCTATCAAATCTTAGATAAGGTGCTTGAGTCTCATGCAATTGTTTGTGGTGTTTCCTTTGATCATATGGAAGTCACATAAGTCCTCGTTATACCACGGTGTTTTGAAACTAGGGTCCTCATAGTTTGGACAATCATTAGTTTTGATGAGGTTTTGTTGTACTAGTTTGTGCATGACCATTTCTAGTGACTCACCTAGTATTGTGAATTTCCTCCTTGGTTGATCGTACTGCCTTTGTTGCCCTCCTTGATTCATTTGTTGGTTCACAACCTGATTGTTCTTGGGATATGTATTTTGGTTGTTTTGTGTATTGTTTGGAACATAACTTGATTCATTTATTTTGAGTAGTTTTTTGTGCATGCTATAATGCTCTAGCATCAACCACTCCATCATTGGTGACATTTTTGTTTTTAGCCCAGACTTTAGGTTTCTCATTCAAACCAGACAGATTGTCTTTTGAGTTGTTTGATTTTATGGATCCTCTTGTAATGAGGGATCTCTCAATATTTAATCCCTTCTCTATGGTTTCTTCAAAGTTTATTGGACATAACATTATGAGTTGATAGTTGATCGCAAGAAAGACGTTGGTAATGAATATGTCCACCAATTCCTTGTCGGGAATAGGCCATTTACATCTACTAGCCTTGTTTCTCCATCATTGTAGGTAGGAGGTAAAATATTATCCTTGATTTTATTTGATTGTGGACAAGCTTGTGATGGTGACATCTTGCTTGATGTTGAAGAAGTGACTTATGAATTTTTTAGATAGCTCATTGAAGGTCTTGACTATTGGTGTCAAATGGGTGATCCATTCCATAGCATGTCTTATAAGGTTGTGTGGAAATAGCCTCATGAGGTATAATTCATTGTGTTTCACTTCCATGCATGATATAGAGAAATCACGTATATGCTCTACTAGATCCCCTCTTCCTTAATATTTGTTGTCAAACCTAGGTATCTCAAAATTCTTTGGAAAGGGTATTGTAGCGATAGATTGATCGAATAGGAAAGGGCATATCTCCTAGATGGTATAGGTTTTCTTTTCTTTTTTCAGCTCATAAGCCTACTATTTATTGGGTGATAGCCTCTAGTTTCATTTCTATATCTATTTTTGGCACATTCGCCTGTGAGTTATGCATATAATAGCCTTGTCGCCTCACCATGTTTTGGTCATACATTGGGTATTGGGAAGGTATAGGACCTTGGTATATATTTTGGGTATAGAATAGGTTGGGTCCTTGTTGGGTGTAAGGTGGGTTAGTTCCTTATTGTTGGGATGAAGTGTATTGAAGGTTACCCTATTGGTGCATTATCGGGACACCTTGTTGGTAGGACAATTGTAGAAGGGTGCTCTGTGGAACACCTTGTTCTTGGGAAGGACTAAAATGAAGGTTACCCTGTTGATGTGTTGGTGGGACACCTTTGTGATGGGATGAATAAAGAAGGGTGCTCTATGGCACACCTTGTTGTTGGGAAGGACTATAATGAAGGTTACCCTGTTGATGTGTGTGTGGGACACCTTGTTGATGGGACGATTGAAGAAGGGTGCTCTGTGGCACACCTTGTTGTTGGGAAGGACTAAAATGAAGGTTAGCTTGTTGATGTGTTGGCAGGACACCTTGTTGATGGGATGAGTAAAGAAGGGTGCTCTATGGTACACCTTGTTGTTGGGAAGGAATAAAATGAAGGTTACCTTGTTGATGCATTGGTGAGACCCCTTGTTTATGGGACAACTGAAGAAGGCTACCTGGAAACCCCCGAATGTCAGTCTCGCCCATAGAGGAAGTGAGAAGCCCAACCTGATGCAGCTATTTCCCATATCTGCATTTCTTGTAGTATAGTTTGCATGCATCGGGGATCCTCTTTGGAGCAGAAGTTTGTTGCCTTGTTGTCAAGGTTGCTTTGTTGACTTTCTTTTTAGACTATTTACACACTTATTCTTTATTATAGCGGATCGTCAAACAGATTGACTCTATTATAGTCTTAGATTTGTTGCCTGTCCTTTATGGTGCTCCACCTTCACATAAGTGATGTATGATCCACTGGCTAGGGATGATTATAGGCATGTACGAGATCTTGTGTGTGTGTTATGTGGCACACCTTATTGTTGGTATTATTGATTCAAAAGGTGACCCTATGGTCCACCTTGTTGGTGGTAATGATGATTCAAAAGGGGGCTATGTGGTCCACCTTGTTGGTGGTATTGTTGATTCAAAAGCGGACCCTGTGGTCCACCTTGTTGGTGGTACTACTGATTTGAAAGGGGGGCCTATGGTCCACCTTGTTGATAGTACTTGTTGTTTGGAGGGAGACCTTGTGTTCCACCTTCTTGATAGTATTGATTTCTCTAGGAAGGGTTGATATTTGAGGTATTCTAAGGTATATACTATCCTGGAGGAGGATTGTTGTTCTTTGGTTCAAACTGTGACAACCCTTCTTGATACAATTGTGCTACCGTTGCTTGTTCAACTTGAGTAGATCTTTTGAATAAGGGGTCATCTTTGGGTTGACCGTCATTTTGTAAAAAACATAGGTGCCATGTTTTGCATCTCTATGGTTTCAATTATTTGTCTTACAACTGAATTATCCCCTAAGGTAATAAGGTTGGCATCCTTGAGAGCCTCTACATTGAAATCCATCAGTAATTTAGCACCACTTTGTGCTAACTTGAAGAAATAGGAGTTTGGGTCCTTTTTCAACAACCTATCCATTAGTTTAAGAACCTTGGGGTTGTTGGAATGTTCAAACAATTCATCTTCGTTTATTTCTTCCTTTGTGTCTACCTCCTCTATAACCACTTGGTTTGGGTCTTGGTTGTTTTGTTCAATTACCTCCTTTTGTTTGTGATATAGTTCCTCCTCACTGAAATTTTTTCTGTACATAGGCCTCTTTTGGGGTGTTTCAATATCACTTGGCCTATAGCCCCAAGGGCTACTTTCATTGTTTATGGTATTGGTTTGTGGGATGCTAGTGTTGGTTTTGTTTGCTTCCATTTTCTTTTTGTGTTGTGACCTGGTGATTGTCATAAACAACTTGGGTCCCCTGTGGGAAAGTTGTGTAATGTTTGAACCCCCTAGCTAACTTAAATGAGGGGATAGATTTGGGTATGTGAATTTGGTTTGTTCCTCTAAAGAAGTTCAATATTGTGAAAAAGACTAGGGTTTTGACCAAAAAGAACATATACAAATTTGGATTGTTCCTAGAAGTGCGTCTATAAAATTTTGCTACCAATCTATCTCTATTTTTGTGTAGCGCTAAAAAGTGTTTCTTGAGTGATTTTGGTTTAATATGTCTAAGTTAGAAATATTGACTTGTAGACTTTACTTTAGGGATCATGACTTTGTGTGAGATCATGGAAGAAAGAGTATACTTATTTCCATGCGGGAGGTAGTAATACGAGTCTTTCGGCTGCTATGTTTGCTTTTTGTTCCTCTTCATTTAAGATGATTGATGTGGTGATAAAATGGTGGGGTGTTTTGTTTTCTTCAAATGTAAAGTTTCTCAAACTACTTATGATTTCGGTTTGTTCACCTTCGATGTGTGTGAGGCTAGGTTGAATAATTGGTGCTACAAGGCTTGGTTGTTGAACTAGAGTTGTTGGTCGCTAGATGGTCATAAGTTGTAACGGTGTTGTGAGGTGGTTTGCTATGAAACTAAAGAACCCTAAGGCTTGAGCATTTTTTTGGAATGTGGCTAATTTTGGGAATCAAAATATTGAAGAACAAGGGTTGATATTCCATTTCTGGATCTAGATTATATGTTGTGGGAAAGATACTTGAACTATCTATGAGTTCCAAGTAATTGTTGATATCATAGACTATTTTGAGTGGAGGAATGATCCTAGTGTTTTGTTTACTTTTGATTTCAAATAAGTAGTATGAAAAAATGGGTGAGAGATCATGACCAATCTGATTTTCCAAGTGTTTGGTTTGAACAATGACCTTATGAACAATTTCAGTTTATCTTCCCCTAGTGTTTTAGCAAAATGTTCAAGACTATGAGCTAGAATGGCAATTCGTAACTTCTGTGTGTTTGTTTCTCTTGTGTTCTTGAGTATGGAAAATTATATAACAGAACTAGACTGACTCAAAAGCATGGACTTTGTGTGACTTGAATGTCTATAGCTCAAGTTGTGAAATCACAACAGCCAAGCCATAGTTACCAAAATATTTACTTTGATTAATGTACCTTAAAATTAAAGCCAGAATGTTCAGAAACCTATAAGGAAAGATCCTTTCAAAGGGGTGCAAACATAAGGCTTCTTTCACAAGTATGCACTAAATCAAAGGGTTCATGGTTCAACCATCTCGTTTAGTGTTTGTTTTGAATGTGTTCTTTTCTTAAACCAATCACATAATTTCATGTCAAGTTGTTTTGAATGTAATGGGCCAAGTTTAACATAAACCAGTAATTACAACCCTATGGGATAGACACCATTCTCTTAGGTAGGCCTGCCTCATGCTCCGAAGAAACGATTTTACATGCAACTTATGGTGTGGGCATGTAGTCGGACATGGCAAGTAACTTCTCGAAAGTAAATTCTGATGCACCACTTTCAGAGAATGTTTTTGGATAATAGGGTGGCCACTAAAACAATTTGGTTCTTAGTGATAATTGTAAACACAAAAATTTGACACTCACCCATTGGCCATTTAAGGCTCTTTAACCGTTCTCGTTCCACTTAAGGTATGGGATTAGGTGTAGGTTGTTGTCAGCATGGCTTGAAGCTACTTTCTTATGATTTGGAAACCTTTAATATAGCCCGCCAGTAAATGTGCTTCGAGACTTTGCAATGAGTTCTCCAGTGCGAGATGTGTCTCAAAGCAAGCCCCCTCTCTATGGTAAAATTTAGAATATAAAATGCAAAGCTCAAAATGTTTTTTGTTGACCCAAGATCGCCAAAAGGTGTGAGGGGAGAAAACAAAACACTTTAGCTTGCCAATCACTATATGCACAAAAAACACTTCATTGCAAATTGATTCATTTTAAACACCTCGAGCGATGTTATCCCCAAAAAATTGTGAGTAAATCAAAACAAAGTTCTTTTTAACTTGCACCAATACAAAGTGTTCAAGACATCAAGTAGGAAATATTTGTTCATTTTTATGAGCTCCAATAGAAGTTTTTCTAAGAAAATCAGTCTTGGTCCTATCTTGGTCAACAAATGTAATATGTGTGTGCATCAACAAAATGGAAAATGTTTTTCGCCCCTTTTTTTTATGCACCAAAATTTAAAGGTTCCTACTTATGAAAAATGAAATGTGTTCATTTTTTAAAGCCCAAAATTGAAGTGTTTTTGTTCTTTTTATGAGCACCAAATGGAAGTTCCTAACTTAGAAAGCTTAAAATTGGTTCATTTTAACAGCACTAAAATCAAATGTGAGTTTGCTGTTGTTCATTTTTAGTGCACCAAATGAAAGTTCCTAACTTAGAAAAGCTTAAAATTTTGTTTAATTTTTAATAGCGCCAAAACTAAATGTGAGTTTGTTGTTTGTTCATTTTATAGCACCAAACGAAATTTCCTAACTTAGAAAGCTTTAAAATTGGTTTATTTTAATAGCACCAAAATTAGATGTGAGTTTGTTGTTGTTCATTTTAGTGCACCAAATGAATTTTTTTCCTAAGTTAATAAAAAAAATGTTTGTGGATCAAAAAATATTGGACCGATTGTCTTCCCTATAACAAAGGTGTTAGTTTTTTTCATTAAAAAAATGTGCCATAAATCTTGCAAGATCTTCCCAAGAGATGGTAGAAACTTTTCAAACACAACACACAATCAAATGTTAGGGTTAGACAATTGATTAAGCATCAAAAACCCTACAACCTAGACCAAATTGTGAGGTAAGTTAACTTTAAGTGCACCAATGAAAATTTTAAATGCATAGAAATTGAAAACCACCTACACCATTGCAAAGATCATAAAATTCTACCCCATTTTTAAAAAACATCATTAAAAAATACTTTTGTATGACCAAGATATGGTCATTTAAAGATAGGGTAAACAAAGGTCCTAATTGCCAGTCAATAGCGCGCTTGTCAGAAGAAAATGTGAGTTTCTTACAAAAAAAGTGCCCTTCCCATGGAAAAGGTGACCTTCTTAGAGCAAAGGTGGCCTTCTTATAGCAAAGGCAAGTTTTTGGGCCTGGCAAGGGCGAATTTCTTCTAGGCAGTGGCATGAAACGCCTTTCAGAATCCCTCTGGAGCCCTGTAGCTTCAATTCAACTCAGGAAAACATTAGTATTTAGGACTATTGACCCCACTGGGCGTGCCAGAATGTGTGAGGGGGAAAAAGGACATTAGATTCAAAATCAAGATGAACAAGAATGCAATTTCACAAAAGAATCTAATCTACAGTCAAATGCACAAATCTAAAATCTAAAACTCCTACACATACGAGATTAAGCTATACTATTGCAAACATAATAAGGAACCTACTGATTACCAAATGAAATGAAAGCAAAAGACAGTTTCACCATCCTGTAGCAGAGTGTGTTTGTGTGATGTTGGATTGATCTTATCATAGCGAAACCTCCAAAGTTCATGTGCAAAGTGTGGATGAATGTTTGGTTGATCAAAGGAGAGAATGAAGCTCTCTCAATGATGATCTCAACAACACTTCATTGCATAAGGTATGTTGATTCTCTGATCCTTTTTTGTGAGGAGAGAGGTTTATTATATAGGAAATGAGATTTGAAATGGACGATCGGGATCGCGTTGGAGAAAATTTAGATCAATGGTCAAAACGTGTTGAGAGGATTTAGACATGAGAAGATTGTGCAAAGTTGATTGCACAATTTGGGTGATTGAAGAATAGATTGACTAGTCAGGATTTAGATTGATCACTCAGGGTTTAGTCGGGAATTAGATTGTTGAGTTAGCAAAATTAGATTGCTTAGTTAGTAACCCATGATTTTCTCAATCAAAAAGTCGGTGAGGAATATGAATTAATTAATTTAATTAATTAATTCCTTTTTGTGTTTGATTTTTGATAATTGATTTGACTCTTCAAAATTTTGAGGGAAATTATCTTAATTAAACTATTATGATTTAATAATTTAACCGACTTTAGGGAAAATAAGATGATTTAGTGATGTAATTAAATATTTGGTGTTATTTAATTAATTAGGACGAAATAAGATGAAATTAGGACTTCATTAAATAATTGTAATTTATTTAATTAGTCGAAATGATGAAATGTGAATTAATCAAATAATGTTGTATTATTCAATTAATAGTAGAATTAGGGTTTTTATGATTTTATTAAATAAACAAAATTTATTTAATTTGTTGAAAATGATGAAAAAGTGAATTAATTAAATAAAGTTGTATTATTCAATTAATAGAGGAATTTAGGGTTTTAGATGTTATTTGATGTCGTGCTATGATTGTGGGATGATTCGATATTTTCCAAGATGTTCTAAGACATTTCAGAACATTATGAGTTGATTTTGAGATGTTTCAAGACATTATGGGTTGATAGGTGTGAAGTCAATTTTACATGTCTACAAAGTGAAATAGACCCACCAAAGAAAATTTGACTTTTTTCATGATTCTGACTTGAACAATGTGATCGTGATGAAGAATCAATCAATCAAAATCATTTTGAGCCATTTCTGGAAAGAACTTATTTTTAGGGATTTTCTAAAAATAGGAGCCTGAAACCCTAATTTCAAAATTTTCAAAATTTTGCAAGTATCCTTTAGACAATAAACCTAGAAAAACCCCATGATTTGTTTGTCCTTCAAAAATTTCTAAGAATAGCAAATTGCCATTTTCAGAGACTTTGACTTTTGTTGACTTTTGATGATAAATTTACAAGATTTTATCCATTTTTTACAAAATTCCTTAATGAAGCAAAAATTTATTTTTTGGGTACAATAACTATCAACCTCAATGACAAGCCAATCAAACCTAGATCTATATCCTTTTGAGGATGAGAATGATTTGGAAATGGTTGTGATTAATTGCCCTAATTAAACTAAATGACCTAATGCAATAAATACAATTATCTAACAACTGATAAATAAAAATGGTTAAGTTTTGACTATTTTGGAAGTTGTAGATTGATATGTACCTACCAAAAAAATTGGTTTTTTTGTGCCTACAAGGACTAGGTCACCATATGGCCATTGAGTCCTTATAAGGGTGTCTTGCTCAACTTTCAAGGTCCTCTAATATTGGATTTGAGATTTTGTTTTATGCCTATCCCACAGTCAAAATATCATAAGTAAATCTTGTAGGAGAGTTTTAATGTCTTGACAAGAATGGTGACAATAAATGCAACAATGAAAAATGGATCTTCAATCTCTCATCAATCCACTTCAAAACTACAACTTGCACATTCACAAAGAGGGGAAATGTTATGTCATATAGGGGCTTACCTCAGTCAAACCCTGTGTTAGTGTTTCCACTTCCACAATGGAAATTCCAATGATAAAACCTTGAATGGAAAGGAAGGAAATGATGAAAGAACACAATGTTGTAACTCACCACACTTCAATGAATCCCTGATTGAAGACATATACATCTCTTCAAGGGTCTTGGATCTTGCTTGCTTGATTTTCTTAGATGTTTGGATTCTTTGAGACCTACAACAATGTTAGCCTTCACATAGCATGAACATGAACACGCATAAACTTTTACATGATAATTGTTAAGATATGGTGTTGTACACCATTGCATAAAATGTTATATTATAATGTTGTAATTAAATAATTATTTAGTTGTGATGCACCTAGTAGGTGTGGTTAATCACACTAGGTAATTATTTGGGGACCACTTGATGTTATATTTCACATTGTATTATTATTTAATTTGTGGGAGACATGGGATAATTATTTAATATTGGGGAATATTAAATGAAGTGAAAAATTAGTACCCACTATTAAATAATGGATTAGTGGTTTTGTATTCACATGGTTTTGTGGTACATGGTTTTATCTTACCATTGGGTTGTATTTGTGTGAGCTTGAATCTATAAAAGCAAGCACATGTTTAGTGGTTAAGGTTGGTTGAGTGAGTGGGTTGCCATTATTGAGTCATTTTGAGGAGTGCATATGTGAAGCATGGCATGGGATGTGTGGATTCATGCTTGAACACATGAATATGCATTGGAAGGCTTGATGCTTTAGAGGTATTCATTGTAACTCTTGTATCCTTTATTGTTGAATAATAAGATGGAGCATGGATACTTTTAGAGGCTGGAATTTTCCCTCTTGAGGGTTTTTCTAGGGCATATCTTGTTTTATCTTGTAGCTTGTATATATGATCTTTGCATTATGGTTACTTGTATGCATTTTTTTTATCTCTCATGGGGTTATGTAGGAAATGGATTAAGATTATGGGTATTATGCATTATTTCCTAACAATATTGTATCTTGAATTGCTGCAATAGTGCCCTGAAATGCTACTCTTCAATGCTCTTGACAATAATATTTTCTCAATTGATTTTCACTTCTAGCTTATTAGATTTCAAATGATAAAAAGACTAGGTATTTATAGGTGTTTATCTGATTTCCCAACAATTAGATTCCAAAATCCAACACTTCATATTTTAATTTTGGACATTAAAATGCCACCAATAACATATTTGAGTTTAGGTCTTGGCTAAGGAGGAGGACCCATTCGCCCTTGGGTGAATGGGTATTGGCCCAAACTTCTAGGACACACTTGATCGAAGGTGATTTAATGATTGAATGCATTTTTTAATATTAGTTCCCCTTTCGAAAAATAGTAAAAAACAAGCTTTGGAATACATAATTTGGAAAATTAGAAGCTTAATTAAGTCCAATAAATTAGAGGGCCAAAAACATAATGTAAATGTGTAAGCATATACACTTTTTTACAGTACAAGTACTTACTGAACACAAGTGTTTTATAAGCAAAACCAGAGAAATACCTATGAAAGTTGTTGTTAGGGTTTGGACGCAACTTGCTAGAAACCTTCCTCACTTCCTTCTCTCTTGTGCAAACTCTTCACTTCCTTCTCTCTTTTGCACACTCGAATGAAGTCAATTTGATAAAAAGGAACTAAATATGCCTCACTCCAACCCTAGTTGCTCCATAATAAATGCACTTGACACTTAACAGCTTTTATAGTTTGTGTATCACAAAGATCCATAATCCTTCAAGACACTTTCGTAGAAGGTGTATTTGCTTCGAAATCATGACCAATTAAATTATTATCATTATTTATCATTATGTTGAAGACTTCAACATCTCATACATTTTAGGGGTTTGACAAGATCTGCATTGCAACTTCCCCTAAGTCAATACTCTCTCTTTTGTTATTGGAGTACTCATTTGCACCATTTTGAGGTACAAATTCATTCTTCACTTCACATTCTTCCTTCTTCTGCCAAATTTTTTTCATATCTTTCTTTTGTTGACTAATGGCAAGCTTCTTTTAAGGAGTGGAAGATCTTACTTTCTTTCCCTTGCAAAATCTTGCAATGTGTCCTGGTTTATTGCAATTATAATAGATGATACTAGTTTGCAGATAAAAAATGCTTCTTTTCACATCAGATCTACAATCAAAAGCCCTATGAAAAAACTTGTTGCATGTGTAGAATTAACCATAGAAGGATTGAGAGGTCATAGAATTACTTTTTCTTATCATTTTACTTCTACATTGATCAGCCTTGTGACCATATTTTTTGCAAGCATAGCACTGACCATGAAATGATTGAGTATTCATAGTATTGTACCTTGAAGGTCTGAAGGAGTTCTGACTCATCTTACTTCTACACTCAACTTCCTTATGACCAAACTTATTACATGCATAGCATTTGATAAGAGCGGTTTGTTTAGGGCCAAGTTTTTTGAAATTCTTCTTCTTCTTCCAAACAGGAATGAATCCTCCTTTCTTGATTTCTTGATTTTTCTTTGCATTTCTAGAGGATGTCTCCTTAGGATTTTTTATGCAAGATTTCTCTTCCATTATTTTAGACTTCCATTCTCCTGTAAAGTTATCATATAAGTTTATTGATGCATTGGATATAGGACTTTTTCCTTTTTCAAAACCAAGTTCAAATTTTTCTTTAGATGGATTTTGAGAGTTAATCAACTCATCAAGAATTTTAGAAGCTCCTCTTAGTTTTAGACCTTTGTAAATTTTCTCTTTTTCTTTGTCAAGTTCTTTTCTCATGGATACAATTTCTTCCTCAAGCTTTAAGCATTCAACATTTTTGTCATTGACTTTGATATTCAAGCAATCCTCAAAATCTTCTTGCCTTCTTCAACTTTGTATTTTCAATTTGATATCATATCTTCAACTTCTTTGGCTTTCATTCCACATCCGTTGCATCCTTCTATTTTATCTTTCAGTTTGCTAATTTCTTCTTTTGATTATGTAGCTTTTGCCTTCAATTTATTAATTTCCTCCTTTGATTTTTCCAGCATGCACTCATATTTTATATTTTGCAACCTTGCTTCATACAGATCTTCAAGAGTAGGCAAGAGTTCTCCTTCAAAATCTACTTCACAATCTTTCGAATTGATGTCCCAACCTTCAAGTTCCATTGATTTTTTCTACAAACCCTATGTGTTCAAGAGCATGATCAACCTTATTTGTTAAGCTTCTCAAGGAACTTGGCTCTGATACCAATTGTTGAACACAATGTTGTGCTGAGAAGTGGGGATGAATCAACATAACTTAAAACTTAATCATTTCCATTTACATATTAACAACACAACACATAAACTAAAAAAGAGCAGAAGAGAACACATGCATCAAACAAAGACACCAATATTTTTATGTGGAAACCCAATGAGGTAAAAATAATGGTGAGGATCAAATCACAATATATGTAGCTCATTGCTAACAAGAATTACAATGATGTTAAGGCTCACTGCCTATGGACTTGCAAACTAATATGTACACCCTTAGAGCAAGATACAAAAAAACCTGATGAGACTCATTAACTTAGATTAGGGTACAAGAGATTATAATAAAGATAGGAACTTGAACTATTATGGAAGAAGTATCTAACTTATGTTGATGTTGCAGTCCCTTTTTTGTACAATCACACAATTACATAGATTTTGCACACTTATTTTCAATATTATACTTAACACATCTTCAACGCACACACTTCCTTTCACAAATGATTTGTCATTTTATAAATATCCTCTAGAATAACACAAAACTTCAATTAAGTCGGCTCTAAGATGACCATTGATGAATCAATTGATATTGCATGGGTTAGCTCAAAAACACATCCAAAATAAAAAAGGATTTAGTTGTGGATCATCACACGCTATGTCAAGGCTCAAATGCATCACAACACATTATCCAAAATAAGATTAATTGATCAAGATCAACCACATATGTAGGAAATAAGTCATGTCGGCCCAAATAGTATCAATATCATCAACATTGTCATTGTTTGACTTCACTTTGTTGGGGAGATACCAAAAACACCATATAGACCAAGATGTGAACAATGTCAATAATCAACAACATTCCTACAACCTTCTCTAAAAATATCTAATCATTTATGCTAGCACAATTGGAGAAACCTACTAAATATATAGGAACAGAGCATTCTGGATAGACTAACACACTGTTATTCAAAACTTACAAATCATCAAAACACTTGATTCTACTAAGTAATATGCTTGTATCATTATTGAACATATTTACAAAACCACACAATCATCCCTTCACTTCCAAAAGAATGGAGTTGATTCCACCAGGCTTTCATCATTACATTCCTCTATCAGAGTATAGACCAAAACATTGTTACTTGTAACTTGCACTGTAGAAGGAGTGATGACTTGATTTTTTGGATATGGTACCTTTATAGCTTGACCAATGTATCATCTAAATCGCAAGATTGAATCTTGCTCAATAAAAAGATGTGGACCAGAATACCATGACTCTTCCCTAGAGTTTACACTGTGAATGCTTTAGTGAAACTTTTACACCTTATTTCTATGTGTGGTACATCAAACTAAAATAATATCAATGTAGATGTGTTGTAGACTCATCAAGACATGTGTATCATCCTCTGCATCACACTTAGAGTACCATTCTTCCTTATACTGCTCTGCAAACTTGCACCAACTAATATAACATCTTAATAGTTATCTCTGAAGTATGTACATTCTTCAGTATCTCATCTAACATTAATGACACCCCATATTGGGTTGACATCAATGACAACACCTATTTCCACTAGCTATCCATAGCTGATGAATGTACATAAAGTTTGTCTACATTTAAATATAGATACAAAATATTTGTCTACCCTAAGCTCCCTCGATCCTCTCGACCAGGAAGAGGCTAAGGAAGTGGTGGCCCATCAATTGTTGTTGGTGACCATGTCCTGCTGACTAAACCTATGAGGTCTACCCACTAACCCGCCATCTGATCTACTTAGACCTGTAGCACTCTGCCGTGAAAATTGAGGTTGTCTTTGATGTGAGGACACAACCATATCATATATGGTTCTATAATATGTAGCCTCAACCTGTAGTGATCTAATGGCCTCAATGTGTTATTTCAAGGGGATAGTCTATCCCTAAGCCTATGTGGTAGCCTCTAGCTAATGCCTATGTGCCCTCTCTTGATCACACTTTGTTGTAACCTAGCTAGTTGGATGTCCAGCTATTGTCTACATGTAACCTCTGCATCCCTCGCAATCCTGGATTGATCTTGCTCAGTCTTAAGTTGACTTCTCTCTTATCTGACCTGGGTGAGCTATCCAAAGAGACCATCTCTCTCCTTCCTATAGAAATCACTTTATTGGTGCACCTAATCTCACTCCTTTAATGAAATGCGAAGCCTCTGATTATCAACTCCTTTGTCACCCCTGCAATAGTTGTAACCTATCTAGGAGGTGGACCCTATCTAGGCGATGGACCCTGTCCCTATCCCGATCCTCTATCCTTAGCAATAGGAACCTCAACCTTGACTCTTTATCTTTTTTTTGTTATCTTCTAGACTCTTGATGTCATACCTTGTCACCAATAGTAGCCCCATCTATATTTTTGAGCCTCAAAGGTCTATGTGTGGAAAACCATGCATGAAAGTAGGAGTGGTGTCAGGATCTACTACATCGTCTCTCCATACCCACTGTACTTGAGCTAAGTGGTAAAAATTAGAAATAGTTGTATGTGGTGGAGCTATTGATCCCCAATCGGAAATCTCCCTAACGGTCCTATCAAACATGACATGGTAGTCATACCTATGAGCATCTTGCTACTCTCCAAACTAGTGTCTGACCTAGTCAGGTAAGTTTCTCTCCAAAATATGTGGAGTATGGCCTATCATCCATCAAGTCTACTTGTATTATGTGAGATTCTCTACATCATCCTCTCAAGGATTTTTCTAGAGCCATGGCCTCCAAGTGAACTCTTTCACATCATCGACAACTCGCATCTAGTGGGCTAACTCACCCATGTGATGGTGATTCAACATGGCCTCGTATCTATAAACCATGGGATGACCGACATCTCGTTGTAACTCTCCAATTAGTCTCAGCACTGTAATGTTCTCCCAGGCCTAGATGTGCAGTAGTGTTGAACCCTCTGATATATTGGTTGCACCCCTATATACCACTTGATGCATATCATGGTATAGATTCACAATTATGCATGGCCCTCACACAAAGACACATCCATCTTCTAGGATCCTATCAAGGACCCTCCCCCATCCAAGACTGAATCTCCTAGATCATCGATCCAGCATAAGTGGTCCATAGATGAGTCCAGCAACCATTATAGTCACATCATTGACTATGTTGATGTAATCCCTAAGATCAATTTTTCCATTTTCTAGATCTATCTCTATGTCCATCAAGACTCACTCTAAAGCCTCAAAGCCTCGATATACGTTATATATGATGCACTCCCTATGAATAGGTACCCTAAGAATCCACCAAATGTCCTCAAGGGTGATGGTCGCCTCTCTAGTCAAAAGGTGGAAAGATGATGTCTCTAATCTCTAACACTTTGTCAAAGTAGTAATCAGGACTAGATGCATCGGAATCTCTAGCATGTAGGCAACATAGTACAATCTAACCGCATGTATGAACTTGATCTCCATAGTTGAAAATTTGGTCATCCACTCCAACACCTATGGCCTTCGCTCTTGAGAAAGGATAGGGACGAGGACAACCTGCAAGCATACCGCTCATGACATCATTTTCTCAAAAAATTGTGTAAAAATCTATCCAAATGCCTAAAGAACAAAAGAGAGCAATTTTAACAAAGGCATCGCACAATTACATTCAAGGAAATTGCCCATTTGGAAAGGCGTCACATTTTGACAAAGGCATCGCAGTTCCCATCAAACAAAAGCAAAAATAAAATTGCAACTTTTTTGCAAAGGTATCGCACATGCACAGTTAGGAGCGGGCTAATTTTACAAAGGCATTGCAAAATTTTGAAACCCCAACGCCTTTGCTAAATCCTAACACTTTTTTCAAAGGTGTCACGTTGGGTTACAGAAGCATGTCATCGAGTTACAAAAGCATCACAGAAAGTGTGATGCCTTTGTTTGCTTAAGTTCTAGCCTCCGTTTAGTTATCTCAAAAAGCATGCAAGCAAAAAATAACTTTATACATACTGGGGCACCTGCTCTTGTTGGCCTCTGGAACTGATGCACGACCTCAGTGTAGTGTGACGCTTGTACAACTGGCTTAATTCTGAACTACTCTTGTGAAGGGGTGAGAAGGGGTCTAAAGGCTCTAAACTCTAATCTCTCAAAGAACAGTGTGTAAATGAGGCTGAAATTCATCCAAATGTACATATATGCCTAGCAAACCCTAGGGTTCTACCCTGCACCTCATTTTCCAACTTGGCTATCAATCCTGATCAGTTCCTAGGCTTCCTAGGGCTTAATTTTTTGTCATTTTCTCAGCAAACCTAGTTCAATCATCCTATCATGATTCTAACCGAAAAAATTATTTTTTGGCCGATCTCTTGAGGGGGCAACACACCATATTTCCTTCATCCACTAGGGAACAGTGGGGCATCAAGTGAATTTTAAAAAAAAATAGTAGCATCAAGTCTTTGAAACAACACAACGAGTACATTGTCTCAGAGAGGGGAAAAATATAGACACCTAAAATTGTCTTAAATATATCACACATCTTGATTTCACGTACTAACATTATTTTACTCATTATCATCCTAATTCCTCCATTTAATTTAATAATGGCCAATTATTTAGTTAAATTCACTTCATTCCCCTATTAATTGAATAATTAAGGTTATTTGATGAATTCACCATGTTCATGCTAATTCCCCCTTTGATTAAATAATTCTCAATTATTTAATTAAAATCTTAATTCTTCTCATCCTCACAATTAAAATATTTTCATATTTGTTTAATTGATTAATTTTCCTCCAACCCTCCAACTTGCACAAAGAATATTTCTTTTCTCAAAAAAGGGAATATTCCCAATTTAAATTTAAATTCAAATATCTTCTTCCTTCCAATTCAAAATATTTTCAACCTCTTTTCCATGAAAATGGGGATATTTTGGGCTCTCATGAATCCTCAACCCTTGATCTTCCCTCATCTCATCCATTGATCCTCATATTGAATCCTGGCCGTTGATTAGAATTACTAAAATCTATAAACAAAGCATCTCCAACATGAAAATCATTCACAAGTCTCATAAGCATAGGCACTCTCTAGAATTCTTGAGCCAATCTTGAGAAATTTTAGAATACCTATTTTGTGAATCACACCTCTCATCAAGCTTTTGCAACATAGATTATACACAATTTGAGCAATCCACGTCAAAAATTAATGCATCAATCCACAATGGGATTGAATTTTTTCACTCTCTTGTGGTTTAATTGCTTTGAGTTTGTATTCATTTCTTTATATTAAATCTTGGATGGCTTGTGCAAGTTAATTTCATTAAGTATGGGTTTGTATGATCTCAATTATGTAAGTTTTTAGTGTTTTTAGACTCTAATTGCTTTAATTATGCTTTGATTTGATCACCATGTTTTCCACTACGATAGGTATACATGGTAATGTTGAAGTAATTCAATAGATTTATGAATTTTATAGAAAAAAGTGACAAACAAAGTATAATATATTATTCCTAAAGGTCGTGAATTTTGTAAACTTCAAACATCTCATCATGAATATGAGATGGAAACTCGGTTCAAAGATACTCCAAATGTAAAACTCATTGTTCTACACAAGTACCTATTTCTGTGAACTTGTTAATGGGTTCGTGTGAACTTAATGAAGCAATAGAGGTAGGTATTTCCTACCATGTACCTAAGTTGCCTAGGATAGTTTGGTTGTTTGTTTTAACTTTTTTGTGTGTCACTTCTCTTCTATTTATTTTTTTATTTTGTCAAAGTCTCTTCACATTTGCAAGTGTATTATGTTAAACTCTTGACTCTATGGCCCAATGGAAAAAGTATTGCTCTAAGTTTGAGATTCTAGGTTCTTGCTACATTTACAAGGTTCTTGTTCCTAGTTAGAGCTAGTTATTATCCTTATTTTTTACTTTGACAAATTTTATTGAGATTCAAGGTTCTTGCTACATTTACAAGGTCCTTGTTCCTAGTTAGAGCTAGTTATTATCCTTATTTTTTAAATTGGCAATTTTTAAACAATTGAATCATTTTAGTATTCTAAGTTGTATGTGAAGGTTATTTGTCATCTTCGATTGATCAAGTCAAGTACATTAATGTCTACACTAATGATTCTTGCTCATGAATGCTCTCAATTGTTTTGAGTTAAATTACCTCTCAAGAAAAACATCATCAATGATTAGTCATAGTCACAATTGATCTACAGTCAAGTTTGGTAGCTTGAAAGTGACACAAGTTTGTTTAAATTGTAACTTCTTGTCAACCTAGTAATTTGAATAAAGGCAATTAAATGGTTGATCGAACCTTTATGACATAATATAAAATTTTAATATAGCTTGATAGGGATACAACCTCGAGATATATTTTGATATTTTCATTCTTCCATAATTTGCAATTTCATGAAATCGTAAAATGGCTCAAAAAAATTGACAATAGATCTTAAAGGGCTCTTTTTAGGTTCGCACATATTAGTATTAGAATATTTGAAGTTTGAATACAATTACAATTATTAAGAATTTCAACACATGGTCGCAAGTTCCTACATGATGCACATACTCCTTCAAAAGCTTGGCAATGGGTTTGTACTCACCAATTTAAAGTCCAATAATGCATGAATGAAACTACCTCAATCAATAGAAAGGTGAACTCACTAAATTTTAATATAATTTGTATGTTGTGATTCATAATTCGTGAAATCATAATTCATTATTTGTGATTATACATGATCACAAGTCAATTTCCAAGTGTGTTTTATTTAACTCAATAAAAATTTAAATTGTGCAATCAATTGATTCACTTGATTGATAAGAATAGAAAATCATAATATTAATTTGTATTTACAATATAATTTAAACATAATATTAAAAAAATAAAAATCAAATAATACATTTTGAAGTCACAAAATATAAAATGATTAAAATCAAAGAAAAGAAAGTTTTCATAAATCTACAAATATTCTCTTAGATTAACTTTACAATTTAATAAAATGTCAATTCAATTTGATTCGACGAAGATGCAAAATCACAATACAAAATACAAAAATTGTGAATTACGCTTGGAGTTCTACTTCCCACCACTTTGCGAGGATATAAAATATTTTAAAAATCACTTTAAATGTCAAAAAAGTGGACTTCGCATGCAATTAAGCAAAAACTGTAAATTGTACATGAAGTTGAGGTTAAAAATAAAGGTCTTCTTAAACGATGCAAAAGTGCAAATTGCAAATGAAGTTTCATTCCTTTTCTTTTTGACATTTTAGTCTTATTCCATCGCAGGAAAGCAGGGTCACCATGCAATCATACAAATTTTGGATGTTAAAGGTAAAAAGTCTAATTCTTGCACGGTGTAAAGGCAAATATATCGCAATTGCATATCATAAAGAAAGTTCTACTCTCTAAGGTGGAAATGGATTTTTTATATTCTAGGATGTAAGGTGATTTGTTTTTAGGTTTAGATGGCTTATAGTATATGAGATTACCTTGTACTTCATGAATGAGGCATCTAATAAGGTATACATATCTTACTTAGGGGATTTGAACTTGTGACCTTTCTTTCAAGAGTACAAGTTCTTCACCATTAGACCAACTCAGGGGTATTGATTGCCCAAATTCCATGCATTCCTCAAACTACCCTAGCCTCTATGAATGTCATGTGGAACCATAGACAAAATTGTTTTAATAGTGCCCATGTTCTCATGAGACATTGTTATTACTAGATATTATTACAGCATAACACAGGAAAAAGTTGATGGTCAAAACTTATCTCTCAAACAACTTTTTTGGACAATTAAAGACCCATCTTATTTCAAAATGGTATAGCATAAATTAGATATATTTAATTATAATTTTATAATTTTGAAAGTTTATGTAAAATCTTTTATTTTATGAAATACAGTCTTCTTAAAAATTTGATTGTAGCTTATGGCAAAAATCTCTAAATGTAATTATGTAACTATCAAGTTTAGATCTTGATGGGCGGTTCCAAATATTGCTTGTGTAGACCTTTTCATTCAACTTTGAAGAATAAATTTGTAAAAAATAAAATTTCATGGTTAGTCTTGTCAATTATTTTCTAGTAGTATATTTTAAAACTTTGGAAAGAAAATTTGAAGGCATAATTTTACATAAAATACCATAACACCTAATGAGTAATTAGATTTAAAACATTTTTCAAAGATATAGCTTACTTTTGAAACTTATTATTAAGTTTCCTACCCCTTTCTAATACTCATTATGAGCCAACTTAACACAAATTTGTGTGACATTTTGCTATTTCATGGTATTTAAATGTATTCAATATACACTTAAGTTTATTAGAGGAAATTACAAGGAGAACCATTAGAACACACTCTGATTCTAAAAGGAATCAAAGAAATCTAATTTGTAATCATCATCATCTAGGTCATTTGCATGTTTGCATATGTTATCTTCGATATTTCTCATCATTATTAATTTGACTTGTCAAGGGGGTTGACCTACGAGAACACAATAACCTATCAAGTTGACATCTATTCAATTTTCCCTAGACACCACCTTGACCAATTCAAACAAGTGGGAAGATGAAAGTGAGTAAATTTATTGAAGAACATTTTGTTGGATCATTTCTACATGACATGGTCCAATCATGTACATTAAAGATCAAATCCATAGTGATTAGGATTGAATCTGATGGGCTTATGAAAAACATGTCTTTATGGGATACCATGATTATGAACAATTTTTTTTAATTTAATCTTTCAAGAAAATACAATTTACAGGTGTAGAATCAACTTTATGACCTCTCCCATGACCTTGCAACCTTTCATCATCCTCCTCTTTACCTCAACACTTTGAAATAGAGTAGGAATGTACATTAAAGCATGATGAAAGAGCATTTTTGTTAGATACTATAATTGGCAATGCTCTAGTAAACTTATATACGAACTATAGAAGCCTAGACAAGGCACAAAGCTTTTTGACAAAATGCCTAAATGAAAGGTGGTCTCATTGACTATCATGATTTGTAGATATAAACAAAATGGATTAGTTGAAAAAGGATTTGAAACTTTCAAGCAAATGGAATTGGTCTAGGAGTAAAGCTAACTTTTATGCCCATGCCAGCATCTTGTTTATTTATGTAAAAATGGGCTCTTTGAAATAGACTATAGAAGGAGGATTCTTTTAAATATTGTATTTAGCAATGTTCTAGTAGGCATGTATGCAAAATGTAGAAGCATGGCTAAGTTGTTAAATTACTTGAAAAATGCCTCACCAAAAAATGATCTTGTAAAATGCAATAATTGCTACAACAATACAACAAGCAACATGATATGGATTACACACATTTGAAGTATAGATTGGTGGGGATCAAACGCAGTTGTGTTTGAATAATCAATATTTGAACAACGATGTGGGTACTTGGATAATTTGATTGCATCTAATGGAATACATTTTGTCTACTCACATGTTAGTCAAACTTATAAAAAAAATCTTGATGGGCCCTTGGTCTACTGGTGAAGTCAAGAATGGTTCTAAATCCCACCAAGGATCAAGTCTTGTGAGTAAAAGGCCTTGACATCATAAGGGATGAGGCCAATATCTTTCCCCAATTGACTTTGGCTCCAATTGATACCCCTGAGTCCTTGGCTCTCAATTGAAGAGGTTTCAATGTAAGGCTCATGCTTCCATATCGGATAGCTAAAATAATTATATGAGTTTGATATAAATTCCTCTAGACAAAAAAATTATTGAAAAGGAATTAGGGTGTATTCCCATGATCAATCAACAAGTTTGAAGCATGAATCTTTTCCATAATTATGAGATGTAGTTAGAGGATAATTTGGAGATGCACATATTTTCTATTGTTCTTGCATGTTGTCTTCAACTTTCAAGTTTGGGATGTTTTATTTAACAAAGATTTATATAATTTCAAAGCTTTTATTGCCCATAGAATAAGTCAAAGTTGATGTCATTGCAACCAAGTATTTTGGTGTGGAAAATGTTGCTTGGTCCATGCAGAGTTTATAGCAATTTATGGGAATAGGTAAAAAACATGACAAAGTGTCTCCTTTAATTGGGACCACAAGATCTACAAATTAAATATATTGCTCTCAAATACCTTCAATACTGAAGAGCTTTGCAATGTATCAACAAGGTAGTTAGTTACAACCCATATTACTACCTTCACTTATATTATCCATTAGTTCTACTAAAAGAAATACGTGATTAAGTGACAAAAGCTTAGGCTTGACCATGACATGAGCATTCATGTTATCATAATCTTAGTGAATTAAAAATAGTCATTTTCAAATATACTTGAATTAATGATAAAAGAAATTATTAAATTTGATGTTCATATCTAACTAGATGCAAAGAGTTGATCTAGAAGAAAATTTTGGTGGATTTTTTGATAAAATAGAGAGTAAAAAAATGTAGTTTTGGGTTCTATATGAAAAGGATAATCTTATTTTCTTCTAAGCAGACCTATTCTAGAGGAAGCATGTTCTTTGGATTATACAACATTTACATGTGTTATAAATTTAAGTTATACAAAGAAAGATAAAATACCTTGCAAGCCTAAACCAGGTATTTAAGTGAGAATTATGGATCTCATGTTAAGGAAAAATTACTTTTCATTTATCAAAAAATATTATGGTCCTAAATTTTTACTAGGTCACAAAGGTTTGAAGGAAAGAAACTAAGGTTATTGAATTAGAGAGACCTAGAGTAACCAAGAACACTTCCTTCATCAATTTTGTAGATGGAAAGGGTGTTTGGTACAATCTCATAGTCAGAGTCTTGGAAAGTTAATTGTTGAAATAATTATAGATCACAAAACCATGAGGATAACTTGTATGCTATTATAAGAGCTTCTAGGTTGTCTTACAAAAATTTATTTTCACCAATTTGATTTATACTTAACAACTTTGGTGTCAAATGGAGGACAAGTTGTCTCATGATATAGATTATATTATCAAGAATAAATGGAGAGGATTTGATTGTAAATGTGTTGTTTTTTGGTTATGAATTTTAAAATTACACTTCAATCATACATGGATTTTAAAATCATGGCTATCCTATCCCAATATATGCCTTAGAAACTTGAAATGAGTCTTGCCAACCTCTATAAAAAGATGTGGAAATATAAATATTTACTTAATAAAAAAATACACGATTTCACAATACAATACTGAAGAAAGTGAGGCTTATTTTCCAAACAAGATGGTAAAAAAGAACAAGAAATTGGAGACCTCAAACATTACCCATTACCATACAAAATCTTGAGTATGCCATTACTATTATGATTTATCTTGCAAAGAACAAAGTGTTCTGACCATTGTGAATAGGAATAAATCAAATGATCAATGAATTCAAGCAAATCAAAATCAAATCAAAAACCCTAATCCAATGATCAAATAGACCTATTACCAATGAAGTTTGTGCACTATCTAAATGAAAGTAATAAAATAAGAACATAATTCAATCAATTAACCCAATTTACCTCCATTGAAAATTCCTAGTATTACTCCATTGTAAAGTATAAGAATTATGTTTTTTTAGTAGGATATGTAGATTTATCATAAACTTAGCATAATCTTGTTAAGAAAAAATGGGATGAAAATTGAGTATAATTTAACTACAAATTTGAGGAGGGATTGAATGATCAAAATGTCACATCCCCGTAAAAAGGACCCTTCGATGTTAGATAATGTGTGGTCAAAGAAGTAATGTTGGAGGAAAACACCATTAAATAAGAATGGTGTAGCATGCACAAAGAGGGGTATGGCTCAAACGAAGGGGATTTCGTGTCATTACGAGCCATGGAATCCTAGTTCAAGAGCCTTCTAGATGGAAGGATGCATGAAAAAAAAGGAAAAAGGTAGATTTTAAATCATCACGACCCCCACTTATTTATTGATTCAAAAAAACAAAAAATATGGTACGGAAGGGAGGGTGGGAAAAGGCATGGAAGGGCATGTCTAAGATATTTTTGATCTATGATGAGTTTAGGAGGAGGGCAGAGTAAGGCGTGAGGAAAAGAATTAAAATGAGATATATAGCTAGATTCTTCTATAGCGTGGAGCGCATGAAGGAATGAAGACCAAGGAGTTTCAAAAAATGAAGGAAAATGTCAGGTTGAATAGAAGAAAAATGCAAAGGAAAGTTGACAAAGGGCACACAAATAAATGCATGGGTAGAAGGGGTCCACCAATTTTTGGAGATTCAATAGGGCGTTTGGAAGTTAGACACAACCACAGGAGATAAGTTGAAGGAATACGGTTTCCTTAAAGGGAGGTGATGGAAAATATTTTGATGAAATCCATGGTGATAGAATTAAATGGGTACAGATCAAAACAATAATCATATCAAATAGTTAAACACAGACAGATAGAAACATAATGATTTGAATGTGTTGTTGTACACAAAATGTATCTTTATTGCTACATCAAATTCATTACATCATATCTCTTTTATAGAGGTGTTTACAATATATAAAATAATCATAGAAACATACTAAATCAGTTCTCTCATTATTGTGAACTAACATGCAAACTGAAACTTCCTAAATACTTTCTACATGCACGTTTCATGCAAACACTTACTATTGTTGTACACCTAATTAACTGTGGAATATATGGGAGAAATTATATGCCAACACTCCCCCTTAATTTCGACCATAAATTTCTTTCAGCTCTCCAAACAAGTTTTAGACTCACTCATTTTGTTTACTTGTATAATTAATTCAAACCATCTTCAAAATATTCTTACTATCAACTCTCACAAATTCTTTCCAACTGTTGTGGTGGTCCTTCAAACTTTAACTTCAATTTGGAAGTCCTCTAGCTATCCATAGCTTTCCACCTTGGCTGACATCTTGCAAGACCATGAAACATCTTTTGATTGCTATCATCTTTTCCATATGAATATTTGTATTTGAATAAAAAATTTAACATACCTGTAAACTTTTGCCAATCTGGCCCATAATTCCATCCACAATTTATTTGCATGCAACCTGTCAAAAATTCACTTTTACACTTCCTTTGCCAACACATTTTTTTTGAATGATTTTTCAAACCACAAAATTTGCACGGATGTAGATTCCAACATGTATCTTTCACATGACCTTCCCTTTTACAATGCGAACATTAATGTATTTCTTGAACAAATTTTCTTAATCCTATAAAATTTCTTTTACTTGTAATATATCTGAGACCTTCATATTTTGGTCTCATAACTGCCTCAATCGGCTCTTTTGTTCCTTGTGCATTATTTCCTAATCTTTGTCCTTTGTAACCCATTCTTTTCATAATTTTAAAACCAACATTTTCTTCATTATGATTAACATGATTTCTAAATTCAAAC
The DNA here is from genome assembly GCA_007115665.2 of Sequoiadendron giganteum. Classification (NCBI taxonomy): domain Eukaryota; kingdom Viridiplantae; phylum Streptophyta; class Pinopsida; order Cupressales; family Cupressaceae; genus Sequoiadendron; species Sequoiadendron giganteum. The sequence continues at coordinate 513,259,356 of CM021102.1, forward strand.
ACTTCATCATCTTTACATTCTTCTTCTATACATTCCTCATCAAAAACAATATTAGCCATATCATACAAACTCCTTGATTTATCAACTGAACAATACAAATCCTTTGTACCACAAGCAACATCACTTACCAATGGTTTTGTCTTTAAACATTTATTTTCTTCTTTCAACTTTGATAATTCTTCCTTCTGTAAACAATTTTCTTCTTCTAACAATTTTATCTTTTCTTCAAAATCTTCTTTCATTTTCTTGATCTCATCAAACTTGACTTTATTTTTACTTCTAGCTCTTCATTTTTCTTTTAACATTACCCAATTCCTTTTCAAGATTCTCAATTTCACATAAAGATTCATATTTCTCCTTTACCAACTCCTTTATTCTTTTTATAAATTCAAAATTATCATTTTTAATTTTCATCAATTCTTCCTCCAAAACTTCATTTTCTTTCTTAACACGTTTACCAACTTTACCCATTGAAACAAATGATTAAACTCACCTGATTCTACTATAGTGATTTCTTATTTTCTTCGATGAAATCTCCACTCTTCTTACCACAATTTTTCCTTTTTGATTTGCACTTATCTTATTTTTCAACAAAAAACCTTTTAATTCATTTCTTTATATCAAATCCGTAAAATTAGAGCATCATGAAAATACAAAAAGATATAAATGACTCCAATAATTATCAGCTACATTAGCGATCACACATTTGCCTTATCTTCGTTAGCAGCTTTCAACCTTCTTAAACCTTCATCCCTGATCATCGAGCTCTGATACCAATTTGATAGAATTAAATAGGTACAGATCAAAACAATAATCATATCAAATAGTTAAACACAGATAGATAGAAACACAATTATTTGAATGTGCTATTGCACACAAAATGTATTGTTATTGCTACATCAAATTCATTACATCATACCTTTTTTATAGAGGTGTTGACAATATATAATATAATTCTGGAAACATACTAAATCAGTTCTCTCATTGTTGTGAACTAACATGCAAACTGAAACTTCCTAAATACTTCCTACATGCACGTTTCATGCAAACACTTACTACTGTTGTACACCTAATTAACTGCAGAATATATGGGAGAAATTATATGCCAACAAAAATACAAAGGAAATTTGACAAAGGGCACACAAAGAAATGCATGGGTAGAAGGGGTCCACCAATAATTGGAGAGTCAATAGGGTGTTTGGAAGTTAGACACAACCACAGGAGATAAGTTGAAGGAATGCAGTTTCCTTAAAGGGAGGTGGTGGAAAATATTTTGATGAAATCCATGGCCTAGAATGGGAAAGTGTGATGCCATCTCAGTGAATGCAATGACTACAACGTATGCACACAATGGGTTTGTCAAAAGGTGTTGCAAACTTTTAAGCATATGCCATTTTAGGTGAAAAATATAGAATTCATAACCTTTGACAACATCCTCCATATATGTGATGAAATGGGCTGCTCAGAAAGCAAATTCATCGCCTACAAGGGTATTTGTGTTATATGTATGTATAGTTATATTATGGGTGTGTGATCTGGTTTTAGAAGCTATCCATCTAGTAGTTTCATATCTGAGTTAGTTATGGGATGTTAGGGTACTGGTTTTATAGATTTTGTAGCCTAGAAGATAAAATAATATAGATTATATAAATTCATAATAGGAGAACCATCCCCTCTCCTCTATCCATGCACTCTCTAGTTGATAACATGGGTATGAATAGGAAACATAGTTTGGAAAGGTAAGGTGTATGAAAAAAAATGCCTTGAGGAAATGTAGTCACTTGGAATGCCTTGGTGGTAGGGTGAGTTGTGTAAGGGACTTAAAAGTTAAGCTTTGGAAACCTTCATGCATAGGCAATGACCACTTCCCCGACATTCTTAATATGGAGATTTGGAGGAGAGTTTGCACATTCAATATATTCTAATATTTTACATCAAATTTGAGTAGTTAAAGTAAAGTATATATATACACTCAGCATTTTTAGGTTCTCCAATTAATAAAAAACTAATAAAGTAGAGCTTTGGCATTATTTTGTAAGATGCACGATATCTAAATTACCACAATAAGAAGTATAGATTGCATCATGGACCTTTCAAATTTTAGGAAATAAAAAGGGTTTGATAAGTAATTGTAGCCTTATCACCATGATTTTATTGTCAAAAGAATCATGATGTATATAACAGTTGTAAAGACTAGAGACTCTTTAATAATATTTGAGAAATAGTATGAATGTTGTAAACCTTGTTAAACCATAAGGTGGTAGTTGCATTTGTTGTAGTTATGACAATTTGGGGATCTATTTTTCAAGGTTGCGTAAATATACTAAGTGTCTAAATACGTTCTTTATTCCTTGTTGATCTATAAGTTTGATCTATACTTAAACTAATATTTAAGAGATCCCTATGTCAAATAAATCCTCTAGAAACATGTAATGGTTAGAAAGTTGAAAAGAGTGTAATGATGGTTGTTAGTTTATACAAGTATTTATTAAAAAGTGTTAAGTCCTATTGAGAAGATATCAAGATGCATTTGATGTATGTTGGAGCTTGTATTTGTGTATTTGTGATGTATGTTGGATGTAACACCCCCACCACGAAACCCTAGAGGACAAAGAACTAACACCTAAAAATGGAACAATTTTTTCTTGAAAGAGCATTTATAACACTGTTGTAAAGAAACATTATACACTAGTCTATCCTATGTCCTCTAAGGCCTGAGACAATGTTACATAATACCCATCATTTAATTTAACAAATCTATAAGTCATTACATTAATACACTCTAACTTCATTTTAATAATACAACTTATCATCACATCAATAAAATACATCCATAACATTTATTCAAAAGGCATCATTTGGATCATTTTAATTAATTACTATTACAATAACACCTATTTCAATACCATTACATGCAAAGTTCATCCTTTTTTAACATCTTTACAATTTATACATTTGAACATCAATATCTCCTCAAATACAAGTGAGGAGTGTACATCGAATAAGGTACATGATACATCAAGAATGATAAGATACAAGTACAAGAATAGCAATGCACTTAAATAGGCACAATGTAGAATCTTCAATCCTGGAGAAGTGTTCATAATCTCAAACAAGAAGAAGGAACCCAATGGAGGACAATGCACTTTCCACCCAACCATGTGGAACCCAAAGGTCCAACCCTATGCTAGGAGATAGCAAAGGGTTCCACCAACATGAACATACAAGAGACATAAACAACACAAGGATAACATGACATAACTGAACAAGTAAAGACCAACATCATACAATAGAAATATCACTTCCAGAGGCACATCACAACAAAGAGAGACAAGAATCAAGAAGATACGAGGTTGTCGTAGGAGGGAGTTTCATCGCATAATTTGCTATGGGTTACCTTAGCATAACCTTCTTAGGCTATCAGACCCCCATCCTGGGTTACCCTAGCTACCTCTACCGGCCGCTGGACCCCCACACACACTATGTGGGGTCAACATACCTTCCAATCAGACCAGGTAGTTGATCCAATTGATCTTTCCATTCCAGGCCTTCTCGACTCATCTCAAGCCTATACAAGCACTTGAGCCATGAGCGAGGACTTAACTTATCTTGATTAGTGTTATTATTACTCAACCCCCTCTAATTCATTTTAGGTTATCACTTAATTAGAAAACTCCCACATGAGTTACCCAGGTGCCACTTTGTGTGTCGGACCCCCATCGAGAGCCACTCCCCTACTGACAACTAGAAGACCCCAATAGAATCTAGAGCAAGACCCCTTGCACAATCACCATAATTCATAGCAATACAACATGGTGAAGCATAACCCTTCCCACTCACAATTTCAAAGGCTCAATCACATAGGAGAACACACCGTGCAAGGCTAACATCCAACATGTACTCATTAAACACAATACAATCATCAAAGAATTCCATCAAGAAGACAATTTTTCCATAGCCTCTAGAAGAGTCCTAACATCACTTTACACAAAGACCAAGACATTGAACAAAAGCTCACAATTATTCAATTCCATTAATCACTGACTATACTTCGTATGATGACTCAATTCAAAGACATAATCAAAGTATGCAAGATAAATTTACAATACAACCAATTACATTTTTCTAAGTATTCATCAACAGTGCATCCATAGAATACATCACTTCCTCTTCGCCTACAACCCAACAACTAAATGCATAGCAAGCATACAATTCGACTTGCAAACAATTGTAAAGAATGAACGCAATCATTATTTAACTATTTCATCAATTAAATTGATTCAAGATTTATAGAAGTAGAACACTAGATTTTCCTTATGTAATTTTAATTCCACTTGATTAACATACTCAGTAATATCACATATACTATAATATACTCTTACTATATATAATAATATACACGTGTACAATTATATGTATTTTTTAAAATTGAAATCAAGATGTTATTTATAAAATCATTTTATCATTACATCATTTCCCTAAACCAATAAATTCCTTAACAAAATTCACAATATTCTAAACATAATTTCGCAATGAAATCATTCATCTTAAGCTCAACATTACCAAACCTTTCAATAAAAAGATGAAAGACTCTTATTCTAAAATTTAAACATAGAAAGAACCTCACTGATCTAAGTACAACTTATAATTATCGAAATTAATATATGTATAAGTATATTAAATAGGATATATATATTTATTTATTTATTTAAGTATTGAATGTATTTTAATTTCAACTTACAAAATAACATCCGCAAACTATATATACAATTATATATATAATCTTTAAATCAAACCACTGTTTAAATGCCGATATATAAATACCAATATACATATATAGATCAGCATGCAAATTAATACCTGAACTTAACTAAGGGTTCGGCACACTATTATTAATATGCTATAATTGAAAATTCGATCACCACTTAATATACTATCCATGCTCACCAACTCCAAACTCAAATTTTACATGGAAATAAAGGGCTATTCAAGAATAGGCACAAAGAAGGATAAGGAAATTGCTCAAACACGAACCACTAGATAGGCCAATATCTATCAAAGCATAAAAAACACAAGCGCTATCTAAGAATAAATCTGAGGGCAAAGTAACATGGAATATACTGTTGTCAATATAAGAAATTAAACTGCAGAGGTAATTATATACAACACAACCGCATATACACAAATTAAAGCCAATTAGAAACATGCTAGAGTTTATTAGTTCCTGCCTATTTATAGGCGGAGACTAATATTTTCGGTGCACTTTTTTCGGCTATTAGTTTGTCTCGGAAGGTTGGTCGGAAGACACAACTGATTTAAGCTATGGTTTTGAGTAATTTTTTTATTAAAACAGAATTTTAGCTATTTCTTACAATTTTCTGATTGGCCAATGTGATTTTAGGAGGGGTTTCTGGATTTTTGAATTATAAATTGTTTGGCCACCCAATGAGCAATAGCGGAGGAAAATATTTTGTATATCACTAATGTTTTAGGGTGTTGTCGTGTCTTCACAGTGAGCGTTAGGTGGCATTGTTCATGGAGTTCACGTGCCTCGCCTCTGCTGTAACATTTTGCATTCGTGGCTAGAATAGAAATTGTTACTTCACTATACAAGGGCTTGGGTATATTTTATTTTCTTAAGGACAAAAACATTCTAGTCACAGGCGTAACAAGCTTTGTCAAGTGCTTCCTCTTTATGTTCTTCAAGGTTTCCATCCTGAAATTCAGGCCTTTTGGAGGACAGAGCAGTGTTGTTTGTCACTTCAGAGCGAGTGCATAGAGGCTTTCATGTGTTTCAAAGCTAGTGCATATGTAAGTGCTCTCAACTCTTAACACTCTCTCAATCAAAGCATTACTTGAATTCAAGCCATGCAATTTTGCTTTTTGGACCTATAGGTTCCATTTTTTTCATCTTCCTTGATTTACCTCCTATTTTCATGGAAATGAAAGACAAACCGATGTGTTGTCAGTTATAAGATACAAAACTGGTCATGTTGACTCTATTCATTTCTTATATTTTGATATTTTCTGCAAACAGTAGCTTGTAACTTATGCAGAACATGGCTAACATAGACGGAGTTAAAAACACCCAGCATATGTCTTCCGCTAATTTATGGCTGCTCTGAATTTTCCTATGACCGGTATGCATTCGATGCAAGGTGTTTTTGCTATGTGCATTCAATGGCAGGCTACTTGAAAGTTGAATGTTGCAATGTTGGAATTGTAGTATTTGAACGACTAGATTTTGGCGACTCTCTTCGTGCTTAGGAATTGTAATTATGCTTGCTATAAACTTGCTATATTTCTGATAATGAATTTTTGTAATTGTTCTTGAATGTTCTAGTTAACTGAACTATCTGTTAAGTGTAATTCTTGCTACAATACGGGGATTATATAGTGATTTCAAATTATTGTTCATTTTGCAAGGATTTATCATACATTTCTACATATGTTTTTTTGCTATTTAAAAGACACAAGGTAAATGTTGTTTCTTTGTTTTGTAGCATCTCATTCTACACACCCTCGAGTATGCTAGAAATAGTTCGTAGGGGTACATGTTTTTAGGGTTTCAGGGATTTACCCCATCCTTGTTATTTCTGACAAGTATTCATGGGAGCACTATGAGAAAATACAAATCTTATTTCTTCACGTAAGAAGATAGTAGGATACCATAATGCAAATTTGCACAATTAAAAAAACCCATATGATATCATTGGTTCATCAATTTTTACTTGTTATCAACAATTTGATCTTTTCATCTAGTGATTTTGAAATCAATTATGTTATGATTCTGGGATCTTGGATCTTTGTCATAAACGCAGAGAAATATTCTTTGAAAAATGCAGAGAAAAATTCCTTGATAAACTTTAATTCTTAAGAGGTTCGTATTCATTTGCATATATGTTTTCCCATTCACAGACTATGCAATCTCGTTGGGTTGGTGTAACAACAGATTGCTTGAAAGTTTATGGGATGCCTTTGATGCAAGTAAAAGTTATGAACTAAAATTTTATGGAGTAAGCTTGGACGACATTCCTTAATATTAAAATTATAATCTCTAACTAAGCAAGAGCATTTATATCTCTTGAGTAATTGTTTTGGTGGCAACTATTTTTCTTTGCTTTTGAGGTTTTTATCTTTGCAATTATTTGAGTGCTCAATTGAATCATGCAACCCCCCTCCACCCGCACCCCCCTCCCACACTTCACACCACAACCTTGGAACATGTCCACTGCATTATGAGATGCCTTATTTCCAAAAGTAATTTGTGGCACCTTTATGCCTTTGTGAGCATCTTTAATGTTGTATAGGTTAATTTTGGTTTCAGTTCATTGTCTTGCTTCCACGTTTCACATGTCTGTCCAAATCCATTGTTCATATCCTGAAAAATGTTGTCTTGTCTTGAGGCCTTTTTTCAAATAGTTCACTACCATGTCTATGGCTTGTATATGGCTTAAAATATCCACTTATGTCATGTAGTTGTTGTATTTTATATCCTAGATATTACTTCATGTGCACAGGCTATCAGTGGGGATTTTTGCAGTTTAGATTATGCTGCATTTGTACAAATTTGTTGTGCAATATGTTGGTCTCCACCAAGTGTTTTAATGATTTTTAAATGTGATTAATTTTTGTTGTAGCTTATATTGTATGGATAGTTTTGAAATCAGGCTATCAGTGGCTTGTTTTGGCAGTTTAGGTTATGTTGCACTTGTACAAATTTTTTGTACAATATGTTGGTCTCCACCAAGCGTTTTAATGATTTTTAAATGTGATTAATTTTTTGTTGTAGCTTATATTGTATAAAATAGTTTTGAATTTCCTTTTAGTTTCCTATTGCATCACACCACATGGTATGAGGTAAGCATAGCTCTACTAACTTACTAAGATTTATTGAGATTCATGTACTTCGATCATTGTTAAACATTCTTAATTTTTTTGAAATGTCCATACAAAATAAATGTTTGTGTTTCTATGTGCTTTATCTTCTGAAGAGTTAGTTTCTCTGTAAGAAGTGACTGCTTCATTTGAATTCTACTTTGAGTGGTTTTTCTGGAAGGAAGCTTTTGTTTGGATACTGTCAAAGTGAGCCTAACACCTTTTATCATATTTTGCAAGTTACTTTACCTTGTGAAGAAACTCGGTCCAGGTGATGTAATGAATTGCTCACATTCTGGGTTGAGCCTTATTCTATTGTATTTTACAAGTTCTTTTACCGTCTAAAGAAAATTGTTTGTCCCATGTGCCTTTTATCTTTCGAAGGAAATTGGTCTAGTTGTTGCATTGGACCACATATATCTTGGTTTTATGTCACATTAATTATTGTACTATAGAGTATGTGTGCTTGTGTACTCTGGTCCATTGGATTGAATGCCCCTGCTTTTCATGATGCTTTCAACTTTATTCTATTTATCTTCATGTCCAGCATTGTTGTTACTAGAATTTTGATGTCTACACCTATAAAGGGAAATGCAAGGCCTGTTATCACATTATGTATCCCTTTCCCTATTTTCCCCTTGCAGATTGAATGTATGGAATAAATATTAGAAACATGATAGTCCTCTTACCAAGTTTTAGTCACAAGAACTCTAAAAGCACAATTTTCTTTTATTCCTATCTAAATTATGTTTTCCGTATTGATGTCTTTGCACATTGAACCAATTCTCCTATAAATTTCATTGGGAAGCTTCATATGATTTTCAAAATTTCATGTGATATATGTGAATTAATTTTTAGGTGATAATAGAATTGGTGTCTAGAATTCTAGATTTTTTAGACTACAGGAGTACAAATGTTCAACCTGATGTTTTTTGCCAATTTTGGTCTGAAATTTTGCAATGTGTTTTGTGTTAAAATTATACCATTTAGATATTGAAATTATAATGATGCATTATGTATGTTGTATGGGCTTTCTCTATTTCATTCTTATTGCTTAGTATTCCAATATCATTTCTGAAATCAGGTGTTTGGGTTGGAATGACCTACTATGGAATAGGATTTTCCCCTGAAGCTATCAGGTAGGCTTGGAGATTGCATTAACATTGATAACTGATGTACTCTAAAGTCTGAACCATTTTATGTTTTCATTTTATTTATTATTTATCTTTTTTAGCACCAACTATGAGGAGAGTGACACTTTCATGAGAAGAGTCCACTCAAATGAAAATAAATTTAAGATGTTATCTTTGTGAGAGGGGATTTTTCAGAATCTTTACATTTAATGATGTCACTAACAATGCAGAGTTTTCAAGCAATTCCTTACACTATTTCTGCTACATCAGAAGTCATCTTCTCTTTTCAGATTTTTAGCAGGACTTTGTAGAACAACAGTCTCCAATAGCGGAGGATCACTTACTTTAATTGTACTTTTACTACTTGGAGGATTCATTATCACCAAAGGTATGCAATCCTTCTCATGTTACATGGTACTCAAATAAGAAAAAGATTTTTTGGATCTCACCTCTTTAACATTTTATTTTCTGCACAGATAGCATTCCCGAGTGGTTGATATGGGGTTATTGGTGCTCTCCACTAATGTATGCACAACGATCCCTTGTTTTGAATGAGATACTTGATCCTAGATGGAATAACTAATCTAATTAGCAATTTAGTTGTAAGAATAACAAACAAGCAACTCAGGAGGTGAATGAAAAGGTACAACAAAATAAATACCTGTTGCTTTGATTATAATACAGGGGTATTATTAGTTAGTTACTTGTAATTAAAATAAAAGATAAACTAGTTAATTACTTTTTTCAAATTCCTTGATCTTGGGTTTATGTTTAATTATAGAGTACAAAATATTCACCAAACTTGGCTCTTGGAGTACTTGAGAGGCGTAACATCAAGCCTGAAGCATACTAGTATTGGATAGGAGTTGTTGCTTTGTTGGAAGCTCTAAAATTCTAAATGCATTGTTTCTATGTTAAAAATCAACAACAGACATTATGGCCACAGAGCAAGAAGAAAACAACCCACAAGTCTAAACACAAAATTGACAGTGGTATGCAAATTTTTCCCATTCATTTCTATTCACATTTCACTAAGTTGCCTTGTGAGCTATGGTTTATATTTTGTGTTTTACTGAGATGAAATTTCATCTTATTTTTGTTGTGATGGATTCCAGATTCATGGCAGATAATGGGACTGATGTTAATGACGAGTTTCAAAAGTGTATACATTTTGGTATATTCAAATTTGTTTCTAATTCCTCTAGGATTGATCTTGCGAACTATTGGCATGGTTATTTTGAGTGCTTTGTCACTCTATGCCAACTATTCAACTATGTGCATTTAATATGTACAACATAGTTTTACCATGTTCATAAATAAAAATGTCTTTGTGTTATATGACTTATTTATGTTAATTTCATTCTACATATATTATATAGCAAGTTCGAATGAGATGGTTATCATTGATTCTTTGATTGCCATGCATGCTCATCTTAAGGCCACTGCAATCTATTTTCTATTCCCTCAATCTGTTTTCTATTCCCTCTAAGAGATGACCATGCTTATTTCCGAGTCACTAGAATATGTCTGTCATTATGTCTAAGGAAGAAGAATCAGTGATCAGATCTAAATCCTTAGCTTTTAGGAGTACTTGCTCCCTGTAACTCAAACTCAAAAATCTGCAAAACTATTTATTAAAAAGTGATTGTATCTTTCCTATCAAGACCACAGGTTTATAATTTTTGTTATGTTCTTCTGATGTTGAGTCAACTGCAAAATACTCATAACATTGTTGTTCTTCTGATGTTGAGTCAATTGCAAAATACTCATAACACTGTTTTCCCTACACCTGAACTTGCTTAAGGCTAAGCAAGGGACTCCAGCTCACGCAGAGCACTTGTTTCATACGTGAACATTAAGAGGGGTTGAGTTCCAAGGTATCAAAGTATGGTATAAGTTCATATCCAACGACCTAAGCATGAGAGTCGATGTGCATACAAGCGGAAGAACTACGTAGTAAACAGTGACCTGATAAACTCATAGCCAAATCAGTGAACATACTAAGGGATTCAATGCAATTCCAATGCAACAAAGACTCTCTACAGCGGACTATGCATGGAATCTGGAGTCAATTCCAATACAGGGGTAGCACTCAAGCATGGATGTATTTTATAATCTCTGAAATACAGGGATTTAACAAATCACTTTACCCAGCCAGAAAAGAGGGAATGCGGTGGCCCAAACTAAGGTAAACATATATGGATCATAGTTCCATTTTATGTAGCCACCGTCAAGAGTGTTACAAGCCCACAAGATGGAGGGAGTTTTTTATAAGAATAATTTTCAATGTTCCAAGCGCCTGCGTTAATGCCAACTACATGCCGACATTGAAATTTCCTAACAATATTTATAAGTGTAAGCATATAAGTGGTGATGTTAATAGTATTACTTTTGAGTGTAAGTATATAAGTGGTGATGTTAATAGTTGTAGGATCTTATCACTTTTGAGTGTAAGCATATAAATGGTAATGTTGATTTATTATCACTTTGATGAATGAAGAGCTCTGTAATTATCACTTTAGATTTATATGAAATATGCATAGTCAGTTAAGTTGGTAGTGATGGTGAATTAAAAAAAATTATAGTGTCCAAGTGACAGGTTTTACACAAAGGATGGATGATTTATAGGTTTTCAAGATATTGTATCAATGGTGTGATATGTGAAATGAGATCAATGGATGAGGATTGAGGAGAGATTAGCGATAACTTTATGAAACCCTCCTCAAAAAAAGATATAAAATCCAGGTGAAACTTTCATTTTTTTACGAAAAAATAATAATTCCAATCTATTAGTGAATGTTTCCTTTTTTTCGAAAATAATATTAATTTTATTGGTGATTTTTTTTATATCACTATGATTTTGTAGAAAATTTTGGCAAATCTTGAAAAATAATAATAAAATGCATTAATTATGATAGTGAATCCATACAATATAAAAATAATTCTCATGGAAAAGTAGGAGCTCAAGGGTGGAAATTATCGATGGGTTTAAGGGGTAGACTATAATATTTACTTGCCACCATTATTTTAAAATATAATATGATGGCCCTCATTGTATTCTGCAAGGTAAAAGGTACCCACGGTATGTAATTCTCGTGGGGCTCAAAGCTTTTTTTAGATCATTGATCTAATGACCCTTGTACCCTATGAGGTAGATGTACCCACAATCTATAATTCTCATGAGACTCAAAATTGTGAGCCCTACGAACATTATAGATCATGGGTACATTTTACCTCATGGAATACAACAAGAGCCATTAGATTATATTGTAAATCAACGGTGGAAACTAAACATTAGAAATATGGTCCTAAAGCAACTAATAATTATGATATACTATTGGCGAATTAATATAGATTTCTACTATAATTTATATAATTTAGGTGAATTTGATCTAATCATATATCAAATATTGTGGCGAATTTTAAAGTTAAATTTTTTAATAAAATAAATTCTTTGGTAATTTAAATAATATTATAATAATATTTTATAAAGAAGTGGTGATTTAAGTCACATTATAGCTCGAACTATTAGCCAATTTTGGATTCCCAATTTTCAACTATTAGTCAATTGGCGAATATTAGCCACTAAAAAAATCATTAGGAGAGATCAGGATGATCATGCATGAGACTGCATGGAGAGATGAAGTAGAGTGAAGTTCAGATCACTCACTAAATTTGGCAAAGGTCTCTAAAGTTAGGAGAGCTCACTATTTTTAGAAATGATCACTAAATTTAGGGTTTTGAAGAATAAAGATAGAATTGGATATAATTAGCAAATAAATAAATAATAATTTTATTTATTTTTAGAGGAATGTGCAAGCTAAATAAATTAAAATAATTTTCTTAATTTTGGAGGAATAATTAGCTAATTAAAAAATTGTTTAATTATGTGGATGAGAAGAACACATGATTTTAATTAAATAATTAAAAATTATTTAATTATGTGGATAAGAGGATAATTCAAGATTTAATTAAATAAATAAAAATTAGTTAATTATGGGAATGAAAGAATAATTGAGAATTAATTAATTAAATAAATAATATTTAATTATGAGAATGAAAGAATAATTGAGAATTAATTAAATAATTAAAGTGGATTAGAAAATTAATTAAATAATTAAAAACTATTTAATTAAAGGTGATGAATGAAATAATTAAATAATTAGAAATTATTTAATTAATGTGAGAAATGGGTTAATTTAATCAAATAATTAAAAACCATTTAATTAACAGTGATGAAAGGGATGATGAGTGATGATGATTGGAAATGATGAATTAGGAGAATGTGTTAGATATTTTTAGGTGTACATTTTTTCCCTCTTTGAGACAATGTACCTTGTTGCGTTGTTTCAAAGACATGCTACTGATTTGGAAAAAATTGGTGATAAGATATCCCATTATGCCCCAATAGATGAAGGAATGATGATCATATAGTAGGTTTCCCCCTTGAGACATTGGTTGGAAAAAAATAAGTTTTGGGGTGATCTCACAATAGGAAAATGGGATACGCTCAGTGAATATCAAGATGAAAATCAAGTCAAGATGGAAAATAAATTGATTAGGAAAGGTCAAGTGATGAAAATGGGATGTGGGTGGCTAGGATGGGAAAATCTAGGGTGTGATTCTCTATTTATAAGCCTTGAGGTTTCATTTTCTACTCATTTGCACACTCATAGTTTAGAGATTTGGAGAGCCCTTGGAGAGATTTTAGCATGAAGCTACTGCAAAGATGGTTGGTGTTCCATGTGTGATTCACCATGGAGATCGAGTTCAAAAATACCAAAGGCTAGTCGAGGTACCTCATGTAGTATGTTTCTAACCCTTAATCCTTTAGTCGTCAATTTGAATGCATTAATTACTAGTTATAGTTAGGCAATCAAAAGCGTTGAACCATGAAGTGACACATTTGAAACCCAATGTGATGCTTTTGATGTGCAATGCGACGCGATTGATGGTGTCAGCTCACATTTGAAAAAGTGTGATGCCTTTGATTTTAGGTTTGCATTGGATTTGTTGTCATGATGCTTTTGAAAAATAACTCATAAATGATTTTGATAAAGCGACACCTTTGAAAAAAGGCTCGCAAATGATTTAGTAGTTCGACGCATTTTATTTTCTAGGCCACAAATGATTGGAAAATCACTATCAACTCGTATTTGAAACAAAGGCTAGTGGATTTAAGACTTTTTCTAAAAAATTTGACAAGTTGATGTTGTGTGCGCTATGTTCACAAGTTGCTCTAGACCCAATTATGTCAAGGGAGAGACATCCTACCATTTTGCAGTAGATAGACCATCTTAGTGAGATAGATGTATTTTTGAGTGCAGTAAGATTATATCATATTACATTTTTTACTCTGGTTTTGGTGATTACCCTTAAAACCATTGCCTTTATTTGAAATTTTTCCTAAGTATGGGATTTGTTGGTATTTCTTCAATTTTTACGAACCTCGGGAGGTGCAACTTAGGTTGTTATAACCCCTTCTTATGTCGACTCCCCTTATGAAGTCTATCCTTCATCCCCTATTTCTCCATGTCATCGATCTTTCATGAAGTTTTTGTAACATCCCAAAACGCTAAAAGCCAAATGATGATATCTAAGTCTGAATGTTGAAAAAAAATTCGGACCGTACCAAAGGTTATGTAACTTTTCAAAAGTCCACTAATGAAGAAAAACTAAAAGAATGAAAGAGAAGCTTCTACGTGTCATCAGTATTCTTGATAGCTTTGGAAACTGTTGTCGTCGGTAAACCTATTCTTTTTCCGGATTCTAAAGGTGTTTGAGTGGTCTTAGGTGTCTTGGACAACAAAGTTGCATAATGTTGCTTATTTAGCAAAAGTTGTCAATGTTAGCAATTTTTAAGACAAATGAAGGTTTTGGTAGTTGATAGGTGGTTATAGGTTGGTTATGGACATGGATCAGTTGGATAAGGGCCTAAAATTGTATTTAAAAACTTGGTATGGAATTGTTAAAGAGGTTGGTGGACTTTGAATAAGAAAGAAACTTGCATTTACATTATTTTTCTGAAGATCTCACTGCTTTTTGTGTGTTTGCAAACCCTGTACGAGCTGTACAACCTTAGTAATGGTGTGAAATTGATATTTTTCCATAAAGTAATGTTCCTACTTTCATTTGGCTCCATTTGAAGAGGTTCTCATTGAACTTTGTACTTGGAATTCATAAATTTCTAGAAATCGGCTTCTTGGATAGTCAAGGGTTTGAGGGAAATTTAATGTCTTAGATGGAATCCCACCTATTGTGCTGTCTATGACTCAGCGAGGTGACCATGTAGGATGTACTTAGGATTTTATTAGGAGTAGAGAAGAACAAGATTAAATTTTCCTCATGAATGATGTTGGTTTAAGGGGAACTACCCTATTTTCTCATAGAAAACAATTGTGCAGACCTAAGAAAGAGGGGTGCAGCATTTCTAGAGGGTAGTTAATGGTTCCTTAAGCTTGGGGGGACCTATAAAGATGTTTATTTGTAGTTTTTTTGAATTGGGAAGTTGTGGAAGGTAGAGTTTCAGTAAGGAGGCCTAAAAACCCTTGTTTCCTAGGTTCTAGAGAGGGTTTTGAAATTTGTTGATGGAATGAGTAGTTGGGGTCCTAAAACCTTGATAATTGTTATTTTTGAAACCTAATACAAGAATTTTTTCAGTCATGGAGGCCTAGTGGTAGATTCTTGAGGGGGTCCCTTTGTAAAATTGGCTAATTCGAGCCCTAAAACAGTGAAATTTGTCATTTTGAGGAAAGTGTCTTAAAAGAGTAATATGTGGGATTTTTTATATGTATCGTACCATTGAAATGGATATCTAGATCAATCATTTGTTTGACAGGTGTTTTGGGAGGTTTGTGAGAAAAATCTCTAATACTGGTTTGTGAAGCCTACAAGGCAATTTTGGGTCAAAAGTGGCTTTTAGAAGAGTTTGTTTGATCTTCTTTTTGTAGGTGGTTGAATTTCAAGATGCTGACATATTAAATGTGTTGACACTCTTTTCCTATATAAAATTTAAATTTGGAGTCATAATGAAGAGTCATGGTTGATAGGTAACCTTGTTGACCTGTTGCGTCAATTGAAGGTTGATGTCTTGGTTGGCATATTTGAGAGAAGATGTGTTAATTTGTATCTTGGGTTCCCACCACTCTACACCAACCTAGTTACAAGCACAAAAGATACATCAGAACCAAGGATGACTTCTTTGGACTATGTTTGATTTCCAATAAGCCTACCTAGCAAAAGGCTTCCCAATTACCCCATATTTGCAAAGGAATTACCTTTTAAATGTGAGGTTTCCACTCAAACACCAAGAACAATCAATTTTCATGATACCAAACAACCAATTTCATGATTAATTTTCCCAC
The DNA here is from genome assembly GCA_007115665.2 of Sequoiadendron giganteum. Classification (NCBI taxonomy): domain Eukaryota; kingdom Viridiplantae; phylum Streptophyta; class Pinopsida; order Cupressales; family Cupressaceae; genus Sequoiadendron; species Sequoiadendron giganteum. The sequence continues at coordinate 513,275,731 of CM021102.1, forward strand.
ATAACGTCATTACCCTACTATCTAAAGAAACCCTCCAAAGCACAAGCAAAAACAAGGGTTTTCAAGGATTTCACAACTTCGAGCCTCTCCCATTCCTCCCAAGGGTACAAAAACCTTCCAATACCTCTGTACAAACTTATCAAACACTTACGATGCCATTACACTCATTAGTTTTCAGAATCACCATCATGGTTATTCACTTTCACATAGAAATGTGCTCTGGCCAGCCTAGTGCATCACTCCACTAACCAAACCCATGCTCTTCCAGACTCCTAAAAACATTGGAAATATACATTATTATTTTACACACCAATCCACCGAGTTACAGATCCATCATAGTGGGTGGATTGGTGAAAATCAATACATCATAGCCTCAAACCCTTACACTATCAAAATAGGGAAAACTTGGTGAAACAACTTAAAATCTCTTCTAAAATGGTATCAAGACACCAAAAATCATTCAAGTGAAGATAAATTTATGCATCAATTATCTCCCAAACCTTCAAGGCATCACACACCTGTACGGGTCCATACATAGAGAAAGAACACAAGAAAATCACAAAAAATAGAAAATTCCTTTATTTTATTTCATTCAAATATTGAAGAGAAGCCTCCATTTGAGAATTTACATGATATTTATCTTATTTCCCTTCAAACTCAACTCCCCCAATGTATCTAACTATTTTTGTAACTTCTTAACTAACTTATCTCTTGACAACTTTTCCAAAAATGCAATTTTTTTGCAAATGTCAAGCCAAATCTCCCCCCTAAACACCTATAATGACTCAAAAGAACTAAATACATATTAAGAGTAGTCTCATAGACCTTATTTAACATATATCATTATATTAAACTCAAAAACAACAAGAACCTTTCTTTTACCCATCTTCACATGCACCAAAAACCCTCCTTTTTACCCAAGAAACTAATGGTTTATTGAAAAACCCTCATCCAACCCTCACACAATCTTATGAATAATTAAAATAGGTATAAAATAGTCTTCACAAATGGAATTCAACAAGAAACCATGCTGTCCCAATGCAAAACACACTTTAGCATATCAAAACCACTCAAAATTTCACTCCAAGGCTTCATGCCCAACACCCTTTTAGACCTCCCTTGCACACAAACAAAATTCCCTCGCCTATTTATTTTTGGTATTCCTTCAAATATTCTAAATCATTCTTTGCATCAATGTTTTCCTAAAGCCTAGATAACAACTTCTTGAATTGAAAAATTTCATTCAATGGTGCTCCCGCACCATGTATGCTTCCACAGTTTGTATACATATATATGACATAAGTTGAAATTTTGTATGCTTGTCCATGCTTCCATTTTGATCCTATCTTGCAATCATGGCATGCCATGTTACCACTTTTTTTTAAGGCATTCTGGATTGAAAAAAATCATGTCACCTTTATCTATGCTAGGTTAACTCTTGTACAAGATGATTGTAAATATTCTTTAAATGAAGCCTTGAATGACATATATTTTGATTAACTTGAATGGATACATTCTTTTGGAACTAATATTCATCTCATTACCATGGTACAGATAAAATTATCCACCATGCTGAAGAAAAAGACAAAGAGGAAACTAATAGATGAAGAGAACAAAACCTTCAAAGAAAAGGAGAGAATTTGGGTGGTGAAATATCGTGGAAAGAAGAAATTGGAAATGATTGATGAAAAAAAGCCAATTGAAGAGGAACCTCAATCATAAAAAAGAGAACATGCATTAGTAGCAGAAAAGGCACGAATGTGAAAGCATCATCGTAAGACAGATTCAGATACCATAGTTAGAGACACACCCTCTAAAACAAGTGAGTATGAAGGGACACCATTAAGCACAAGCGAATATGGAGGGACACCATATATTGTAAGTGAATATGGACATACACCATCTACTACAAGTGAATATGAAGGGACACCATCTATTGCAAGTGAATATTGTTGGACACTATCCAACACATCTCAAGTTGAGAGTACATCATCACTCGGATTTGACGAAGAAGGTTTGCCATCATCCCTACATGAACCTCAAGGTATGTCTTCTTCTCCACCCTCAATCGAAGGTATGCAATCTAGCTCACCTAAATTAAATATTGATTAAATCCCTAATGTTGAGATGTATGTACCAAGGATAACACCACATAGAATTTTGCATAGAAAGCCAAAGTATTTGATTAATATTGATGATCAGATTTTTCAGCACATGGAAGGTAAGATCTCAACACACACTTGTAGAAGATATGTTGATAAGATTTGGAAATGATTCTTTGAAAGGCTAAATGAAACTGCAAGATGTCAACTATTTGTTGAAATGATGTAGTGTGTAAAGTATAGGAACATCATGAAGAATTTTGGGTTGAGAACATCGAATGCATCGAGTGAAGACACTATTGTGAAGAATCTAATGGATGCTTATGAGAGTGTGGGTAAGAACTCAAACTCAAAGGATAGTAATGTCACCCGACTTGTCATTACATCGAATTTGGTAACCTGTCAAACAAAAAGAGCTCATCTCATTAGAAAGACAAGTGAACAAAGATGAGTTAGTAGAAAAACTTTATCAAGAGCCATTCAAAGGCAACAAAGAATTGAGGGCACTGATTCAAATGAATTATGGGCATTCTCGGGGAGACTATCATGAAAAGATAAAGAAGTCATTGAAGCCTTGAGAACGCTAATTGAAGAGTATTGGAAGAAAAACACAAGGCCATATCTGAATCAAAGGGATATGGTAAGAAGGAGAATCAGTAGTTGGAATCATGAGCCACATCCTAAGCATTTTTTGGATATGACTCAAACCCAATTTTTTCATAAATTTGAAAATGATTATCCTCAAATTAGTATTTCTCAAAGAATTTTTGAAATGCTTAAACCTTTTTATGTCAAAATAAATCAAACATGCGCTAGTTGTTGTTATAGACTATATATTGAATTCTCTAACCATTATAATGTTTATCATTCTATAGATTTACATACTAACAATGTTTTGTAGGATTGTGGCATAGAAGCCCCACCAAAATATTCAAGAGAGTTCTTATCAAAAAAATTATATGAAATAGAGGATGGCCAAATATTATATAGGACAACATGCTTGGATGGTTCGTGCGAGCATTGTGGTGGCTTCCAACATATGCCAGTATGTCAACATATGGAAAGCACAAATGAGGTGGGACAAATAATAGTAGAGTTTGGGAAGTATAAAATAGTGGCATATTCTACAAAAGATGGGTCTCAAGAAAAAAGGTGTGATTTGGTTATTGAGAAGATTCCACTGTACCAATTTATGTCCATGTTTCATGATAATATACTATTTGAGTATGCAATGCATACCCATAGAGCCCGGTGGTTGGACACACATTTCAAGCTATGCATGGACACCTTTCCAGTTGGCAACATAGTATCAGTGATTGAATTTGTGGAGAAATACACTCTACAACCACAACGTGAGGTGTATTCATAGTATTACAACTCCATGTAGGTTTTGATATTTGTGCACATAGCATTCAATCATGCATTTGATAGTATAGATGACCAAAGCAAGGTATTGAGAGAGTACCAATTTCACATTAGTGATGATCGGACACATTCTCCAAAGTTCATGCAAGGTTGCTTCCAGATGTTCTATAGTGGTTTGGCTAAGAGGGGCATATCATACAACCAACATATAATATTGTCGGATAACTGTGTAGCATAGTTCAATAACTTGCACATGTTCTACTAGTTGTGTAGGATGCATGTCATTATAGGTGTTCAACATATGTGGAACTTTTGTGAGGCCAACAATGGAAAGGGGGAGCATGATGGTGTAGGAGCATGCATGAAAAGAGCATTAGCACGAGAAGAGTTAAAGTATAAAGACAGTGGAAAGTTGATAGATGCAAAATCAATCGTCGAGTGGTGTAATGCTTCGATGGGTCTAGGTAATGAAGGTACATCTTTAGTTCACATATTTTTTTGGTTGAACATGGATGATAATAACATTGCACCATATGAGGACTGTTGTACACTAATAGGATCAAGTGAGGTACACTCTTTCCTTAGCTCAAATGTAGGTTCATGGAGTATCGATACATGAAAGATGGCATGCTTTTGTTCTTCATGTACAATGCAAGCCTGGAATGATTTTGAGTCAGGGGAGTGGGTTGACAAATGGTTGAAAAGTTATCTTAGCCCACTTCACATGTATCACCCTTCGATGGCATTGGAACTTAAATAGATGGAATTATCGACTGACTTTGACCACGTATTAGATCTAGTTCAACCAAGTGATATATCTACTTGCTTAGTTGTTGAAATTCCATATCGTTATCTTACTTTGTACTATATTCATAATATTGACTAATTTCAAGAGATTTTTTGCACATATCAATGTAGGGCATGCTTATGCAATTATTACAGATGAAGACAATGAAGAGGGAACAAAATATTACTCTTTTTATTGTGTTGATGCCAAAAACAAATTAGAGGCCCTAGTTATAGATGGAGAAAAGATCGAATACCCTAAAGGCTCAGTTGTGGTTACTGGAACATGGCTTAGAAGGTACCCACATTCGAGTGTTAAAAATTGATTGTTTTAGGACTTTGACACACATAGTAAGATTATTCATTACTCAAAACTTGTCAGGGAATCCAATGTTTGTTTGACCAAATATGGGGGTAGACCTTTGAACAAGACCTTGTGGAAGGTCCGTGAGTCTTACCATGAGGCAATACTTGACACAATAAAGAGTGGAGTAGACCCAAATGGTTTGTTGGATTAATTTGTAAGTATATGCACATTGGTTCTTATTAATTTATACTTGTATGCACATTAATTTATTTGATGCCAATGCTATCATCTTCTTTTATTTTTCCTATTTGTAAGTAACCAATAAATAGTGATTGGTGTCCCCTTGCAAAAAATGCAGATATATGAGCCACCAAAGAGAATGCCAGCCATAAAAGCAATGCAACATCCTTATTTTGATGATCTAGAAAAATCTCAATCATTATTTTAAGCCATTATAAAAGTGTGTGCAAAGATTGGTGAGGGAATTTCAAGTTATTCATTTGAAGTTAACCTTATCATGAGCAGCTATGATGTAGACATTATAAGAGCATCTAAAATTTCAACTTAATCTATTCATGAGAAGTGTTGTGTGCAATCGCTATGTTGGAATTCCCAGTGAAGATGTATGACCAGGAGTGACTAAGTTTTGAGACCTGCATGCCTATCTATAAGTGCCTTCCATCTATTTTTATTTCATTTCCATTTTGGATGCTCTCTTTTTTTCACTTTTACTTTGCGTATTTGTAAGTAAACTACTAAAAATTGATTGATCTCTTAATGCAAAAAATGTTGATTTCTGAGCCATCAAAGAGAATCTTAGCCAAAAAATCAATGCAACATCCTTATTTTGATGATCTTGACATATCTAAAGAGAATCGCGAATGTATGAGTGAAATTGTATAAGATTTGTGACAAAAAATTATCTAAGACATTGTAATGAGATTTACTCAAATACTATAATTTTGGAGTTCATGTTTGGTGTAGTAGCACCTTGTTCTATAAATGCCTTCAATAGGAAAATTTGCAAAATTTGAATTTTGAAATGTAAACAATGTGAAAAAGGTCATGTAAAGGTCATATGCAATGTATTCAAAGTCTCAAAGAGGTCATTAGGTGATTAGATAAGTGTTATAAAGCATGTAAGGCTGAGCAAAACAAAGATCTTTTGTATTCTTGAATATTTACAATCAATAAAGTCCCTATTTTAGTGATTTTATGAGATTTTCCAATTGTTCATTAACTTGTACAACCTGTATAGTAGTTTAAGGCCTTGAATATTGTTTTTAAGGTAGAATAGTGAAGTATCTTTCATTTTAATCTATTTAGGAGGGTATCCATTGAGTTTATCATTAATTTGAATTGATTTTTGTCAACTCGAAACTATAAACCAATAATGACTAATCCACCAAATTTGATAGTTTAGATCAATGGAGTAAGTTAGTATTAGGATGTTTTAGGTGTGTGTGTATTTATTTGTGTAGGGGAATTCAAGAAACAAAGGTGGAGTTTCTGCTAAAGGGTTTTATGATGAATTTTCAAGTGAAAAGTGTGGCTCCAAGTGGTGTTTTGAGGAAAACTTCTCAAATTAATTCCCAAAAAAATGACTGATCTAGATAGCTATTATTGAGTTACAACACATACTTCAAAATCAATAGTGACTATCTTGGAACATGTGCATCAAAAATGACCACCTTTGTTGTCCTCATTAGGCTAACTAGGCCTAATTTACAAAGGAACATACCTTTAAACATTCAAAAATCCCTTAACTTGTTGGGGTAACAATTATCATATATCCAAACCCTTAGATCCGTAATTTGTCTCAGGAAAAACTCACTCCACCATGCCAAACCAAAACCCTTATTTTATCCTAGTATAAGGAGGGTTTATTGAAAGGAATGGTTCCACACCTTACCAGAACATGCCACAACCTCAGACCTTATTAAAATAACTTTCACAAACTCAAAAGACAATCACCCAACCTCTACATGCAATATTTTATCAAACCCTAGGGTGAAACCTCATTTTTCATGCCCTTTTCCATAAAAATCTACAGGGGCAGCAACAAAAACCCCATAAAACTTATTCCATTTCACTTAGAAACTTCTCATTTGATCCTAAATGATTGTGTTGGGCCCCTCTACAAAAACCCCTCTGGGTTTTGGCTATCTTGGAGTGGTTTTCCTATGGCGGTGGATTTTCACCTGATGGAAAAAGAATGAAATGCAAGCAGTGCAAAGTTGCAAAGTGGTGCAACTTTCATTCTACAACTCATATGACTAAGCAAACTATTCCAATGCATCCAAATAGGTATGTTTATGCTAGGCATGATCCTCTTTCACACTTAAACATACAAAATCGCTTTGAGCTACGTTCAATCAGATCGATCCCTTAAGGGTCCAAAGTGCTAAATGGCTACACACTTCAAGATGTTATTACTTGGATACTGTGATGTTTAGAAACTTCTCATATGATCCTACAAGATTGCATTGAACCCCTCTACACAAATTTCTCTTAATTTTGGCTATCTCATAGTGGTTTTCCCGTGGTGGCGGATTTTCACTTGATGGAAAAGGTGTCAAATGCAAGCAGTGCAAAGTTGCAAAGTGGTGCAACTTTCGCTCTGCAACTCATGTGACCAAGCAGACTATTCCAATTCATTTGAATAGGTATTTTTACGATAGGCTTTGTCCTTTTTCACACCCAAACACACAAAATCACTTCGAGGTACGTTCAATCGGATTGATCCCTTAAGGGTCCAAAGTGTTAAATGGCTACAAACTTCAGCATGCTATTACTCAGCTATCATGATGCTTAGAAAATTCTTGTCTGATCCTATAGGATCACATTGGGCCCCTCTACAAAAAATATCTCTTATTTTTGGCTATCTCGGAGTGGTTTTCTTGTGGTGGAAGATTTTTTCTAGATGGAAAAAGTGTGAAATGCAAGTTGTGCAAAGTTGCAAAGTGGTGCAACTTTCGCTCTGCAACTCATGTGACCAAGTGCACTATTCCAACATGTCCAAATAGGTATGTTTACACTAGGTAGGGTCCTCTTTTGCACCCAAACATGCGGAATCACTCTGATCTACGTTCAACCAGATCAATCCCTTAAGGGTCCGAAGTGCAAAATGGTTGAAAACTTGAGCATACTATTATTCGGATACTGTGATGCATAGAAACTTCTCATAGGATCTTACAGGCTCACGTTCAGTCCCTCTACAAAAAAATCTTAGTTTTGGCTATCTTAGAGTGGTTTTCCTATGGCGACATATTTTCACTTGATGGAAAAAGCATCAAATGCAAGTAGTGCAAAGTTGCAAAGAGGTGCAACTTTCATTTTGCAACTTGTGTGACTAAGTGGAGTATTCCAACGCATTTGAATAGGTTTTTTTAAACTATTCTTGGTCCTCTTTCACAACCAAACATGTGGAATTTCTCTAAGGTATGTTCAACTGGATCGATCCTTAAGGGTCCAAAGTGCTAAATGGTTGCAAAATTTAGAATGCTATTACTTACATACAATGATGCTTAGAAACTTCTCATCTAATCCTACAGGATCATGTTGGGCCCCTCTACAAAAACCTCTCTTGGTTTTGGCTATCTCAAAGTGATTTTCCCATGGCAGTGGATTTTCACTTGATGGAAAAAGTGTCAAATGGAAGCAGTGTAAAGTTGCAAAGTGGTGCAACTTTTATTTTTCAATTCATGTGACCAAACTAACTACTCCAACGCATCTCGATAGGTAGTTTTATGCTAGGCATGGTCCTCTTTCACACCCAAACATGTGGAATTGATTCCAGATGCATTCAACCACCTTGATCCCTTATGATAGCATGCAAAACAATGGAAAAGAAAAACATACAAACGATGGTTGTGAAGTCTGAGTATTCCACACAAAAAGCATATGATCATTGGTGCATAGCACCTTGTTCCTCCATTTGATGAAGAAGGTCTAGTTCAGTGGTTTTAGTGATTATTTGATGGCAAATAGGTTGGTCAATAGGTTGTTGTGGGTATTTTGAGCATGTTTTGTCTTGAATAAGGTCAATTAAGACCATTAGGTATGTTTTAGGGTGACTTTTGGGTCTAGTGATAAAAAATGTGAAAATTTAAATCTTGCACTAGAATTTTTCTTTGTAGTCATTAGGTTGGAGGATTCTAAAGTCGCTTAAAGCAACAAATTTGAAGTGCAATGGTTATTTATTTTGAAAGTTGGTTTTTAGTTAGTTGAGGGCATGGATCAGTTAGAGAAGGGTGTAAAAGAATATGTAAAGCCTTGAGAGGCTTGAATGGAGGTTGTTGTTGAACTTTTGGAGAATATCTAATAAGAATTATTCACACTATTCTCTATTTTTTAGATTTTTGATACAAACTTGTTGATCCTATGCTTGGTATGGCCTGTAGCTTTCCTGTACAGTCCCAAGGATGACATGGATTGAAAGAAGGATTATTTGGCTTTCTTTTTGTGGTGGTTTGGTGCAAAACCATAAAGGAATAGGAGAGTTCTTATCATTTTTTTGCAAGTGGTCTAAAACCCTCAAAAACTAGGGTTTTGAGTGAAATTCCCTCATATCTTCCACCTCCACCATGTGCTAAGGCTAGATCTGGGTGGAATGGAAGAGTAACATGTATATTTTGATTCCATGTTGGTTTTAGTGAATGTATTGAATGTGGGAGAGATATCTTTGGAATTCTAGGCTTGACATCTTTATGTGACAGGCTTGATTTTGTGTAAAATCCAAATTTTGATTGTTTTCATGTGCTTTGTGACAAGGGTGCTTGGGAGAATTTGATTTGTGTTGGAAAAGGTTGCAAGAAATTGTTTGTGGCTGAGGGGTGTTGGGGTGAGCCAAGGTACTTGATTCCTTGTGTGGAGTAGCCTAATTAGGCCTACCTTGTAGCATTTTGTTTTGGCCTATCATGGATTTGTCTTTTGTTGTCAAGACATGGGCCTTTGAGGACTTGTGGGAATTGGTATAAGATCCCTAGAACCAGTGTCCTTGGTCTAGTTAATTCATTTTGATTTCTTCTTGTGTTGAATTTCCTAGTTGGTTAGGTTGCAAGGAATAGGAGGCCTAGTTTGGAAGCGATAGGTCAGAGGTGGTTCCCAAGCATAAGGTGAGTTGTGTTGAGTTGGGTTGGTCATGTTGGGAGGTTTCCAAGTCTGCTCCAAGTTTTGGTCATGTCTGGTTTGATAGATTCCATGGTTGGGTAATTGAGTTACCCTATTGAATCAAGTGAATGTTGGTGTCTTAGTGAGCATATTTGAGAGAAGTTGTGCCAAATCACACCTTGGTTGAGCCACTCTACATCACCAATGGTGATTTACAATTCAAAGAGTGATTTAGAGAGTTTTTCTTTATTAAATAGACCTATTCGGGGGTCTAGGACAACGTTGAGTCCATTTATTATTTGTATTATAAATTATAACTTGCTTTCTCCCAAGTCCATTTTGTATACAAGAAATAATATTGCAAAAATTTGACATATAAATCTTTCGATGGTGACACATCAAGAACATATTGGAATGTTTTTATGAATCATTTCATGGAATACCAATTGAAAATTTTTTTTTTTCTTTTAGATAAAGTTTTTTAACATCAATCAATTAATATTCAAGACAAACCATGAAGGACAAAAATTATCAATGCTAGGGATAACCAATTAATAATTATACACGTGAATAAGTCAAGCATGTACATGTCAATAAGGGAAGCACAAGTACTGAAAAACATGTAAGCCTCAAGAAGTATACACATGAATACATATTATACACAAATTAATACAAAGTATATGCACGAATGCAAGGTATACACATGAAAACACGTAAGCCATTAAGTATACATTCAAACACATGTAAGTCACAAACTATACACATAAGTTGTAAAGTATGCACTTGAATACATGTAACTCATATCTATTGAACAATCAATTTAAAATGAAAATATGGACACCATCAATAAAAGATATTTGTATTAACCAAATAGCCATGTAGGCATACATTAAAATATTTCGATATAAGTATGAAATATATGTACAAAATAGCCATATAAGCATACAATGTCAAATATGTCCAATACAAAATATGTACAAAATTGCCATGTAGGCATACAACAAAGGGCTCTGAAATCAAAATTTATTGCTCTCCATGCTCTGGAAATAAAATATTTCCCTTTTATTTTTTATCAGATGGTGATAGGCCTATCACTCATTTTTGTTGTGCTCGAGGAGTGCTCCTACTGATCCTCCTAGTGTTTAGTTCATGGTGAAGTTTTAACTATTACAATATGATGTAAAGACATGAATATATAGAAATTATATTATAAAAATGATATATTTGACAAAATA